>AYEL01074886.1:0-80885 GCA_000484575.1 Olivierus martensii | reverse complement strand
AAATTAATATTATAAAGAAAATTTACTTATTATCAGATATATAAGATTCAAAGTTTAAAAATTATTAAATAAAAATTATGATAAATTTATTTAACTCTTTGTGGATAAATGTCACATACTTAGTTGGGATAAATGTGTTTTAGTATCACATCATTGAATATGGAAAAGCACATATACTTTACTCTTTCTCTCTCTCTTTTGTATTAAGCTATGTAACTGTTTATAGCATAATATACATTGTTAATTAATCTATTTATATATTGGCATTTGGAGCTAAATTTTGAATTTTATTTATTTTTATAACTTGATATTTTAGATCAAAAATGGAAAAATTGAGGAAAGTAGAATTGAATTACATTAAATATTTTTTTTTTTTATTAGAGAAATGTAATATTTATATTATAAATTAAAAAAATGAAACTATCTTAAAAAAATAAATTTGATTAATTCTGACATTTTCAATGTCAAATTTTTCAGAAAATTTTTTATAAAATTATCATTTTGTTTACTAAAACACTTTCAATTATAATATTAAAAAAAAAAAACTATATGTATCAGTCTCAATATTTAGCATTGCTTTGAAAGAGGCAACCAATTTAGGATTAAGAAAAACTAAATTTTATAAGTTAATCTTAAGACATGGCATTATATAGCAATATAAAAAAATTCACTTTATTTCTTACAGTGAGAACATTTTTACCAGTAACCAATAATTGTCATCAATCAGAGAAATTCAAAAATTAATAATTATATATGTAAAAAGAGTGGAATGATAAGATTCAAATTTCTAAGCAAACACTTATACTTTAAAAATGCTAGAAATATACATAAATAATGTTAAGATTGTTTAAAATTTGTGCTTTTGTCATTATTATTTGATTTAATGCTTTGTTGTTTATGCTAGTTATATTTAGCATTGTTAGTATACTGTTTGGCAATTTTATATCAATTAGGTATTCTTTACTTACAGTATATTTGTAATATAGTACTAGTAGGGACTCCTTTTCTGAAAATTCTTTGCCTTGCCAAGGGCTCAACCCACTGAATAGGCAATATGCAAACTGGGTAAAATTCCAGATGCTAAAAAGCTAGGGCCATCAGTATCTGCCCATATTCAAAATGTTTATAAATGGCCTGATAGACATATTGGGCATATCTTATTCACTTTTTGCAACACATGTATTCATGTTATTGCCTATGATAAATGACTGTATTGACATTGTGTTATTTATATAGATTTGTTTTATTTTTTATATTTGCATGCTGATTAAAACTCTGAAGATAGATATCTAAAATTAAAGATTAATCTTCAGAAAATTAGTTTAAATATAAATCATAAATTATGGCATAAGTTGTCAACGTAACATCAATTAACAATAAGATGTAAACAATAAAGATGATAATTAATTAGGGCATTAAATTTTCATTTAAATAGTGTTTATTCTTCTTTAAGTATTTTTAATTACAGAAATAGAATATTCAAAGTTAATAATTAAACTAAATCTAAAAATAACTGAAATTTTAAAAGAACCATTTTAAGATGATTCAAATCTATGAACCAAAGAATACTTTAATTTTTTGGGACCATTAAAATTTTTGAGTTTTTCCTTGATGTAAGCTACAAATAACTTCTAAAGTAAATTTGAAGTCTAAATATCCAGTGGGTTAGAGTTAAGAATTTCTGTTAATTATTAACACTTGAATGTGTATGTACATATACAAACTGGAGTGTGTATAGGTATGTGTACGTGTGTGTGTACGTGTACGTGTGTGTGCGTGTGTGTATGTGTGTGTGTGTGTGTGTGTACGTGTGTGTACGTGTGTGTACGTGTGCGTGTACGTGTGTGTACGTGTGTGTACGTGTGCGTGTACGTGTGCGTGTACGTGTGTGTACGTGTGTGTGTGTGTGTGTGTACGTGTGTGTACGTGTGTGTGTGTGTACGTGTGTACGTGTGTACACTGATGTGATATAATATGATTATACTCTGGATTTTTTTTTTATAACTATTCTCAAAATTTGTTTTGTTAATAATTTTTAACTTTAAAGATATTCTTATTGAAATATGTACATATAAGTTTGTTCATTATTTTAGATATGCAAATATTTTTTACAGCACAAGCATTGAATTTCATAGAAATCTGTTTGATTAATCTGTTTTGATTTTTATATATAACTGTTAATTTTTGAGTTTTTAGCAGATTGATTGATTGATGGCTATAAATGTTCATCTATAAGAAATACAGTGAACTTTTTAAACTACTGTATAGTACTGTTATGTTTAACTTGATAAATTTATTTTTAAAGAATTTATTTAAATATAAATATTTGTTTTACACATATGTTTATTTCTTTTGCTAAAATGATGAGTAATAATCAGAAACTATTCTAACAATTTTTAACATAGCTTTTGTAATATAGAGGATACTCTATATTACAAAAGTTAGTAAAATCTTTAACTAACCTTTTTAAATATTCTATGTATTGAGAAGTTTTTTATATTTCTGTTATAGTAAGATTAACATATTTGAATTATTATTTGAGCAGTTTAACTTTGATGATTAATCATAAAAACAAATGCAATTTGTAGTTTAACTTCAGATAAACTTGTTTCAAGAATGAAATTATTATGTATAATTTATATATAAAGAAGAGTTATTAATATATGATTTTGAAAAATTTTTAGGATTGATTTTATTATTGTAAAATTTCAGAAATACTTATTTTATATGTATCATATAATAAATAAAATATTGTAATTCATAAAAATTTGTGTAGGTTTAAATAAAATATATATGATTGATATAATACAATTATCCCATAAATTTAATAACATAAAATCAGTTCTATACAAATATTTCAGTTTTACATAACAATTTTTCATTTTTTAAGTATGAAAATTGTACTATTTTTACTTAATGATATAAACAGATATAAAATTGCACTAAATCTAAATAAATATTTAAATTATTTGTTTCACAAGAGTTTTCAATATTTCTTAAGGTTGACAATAATGGATATATTATCATTTGTTATAAGAATTGTTGTAATTGTAATAATATTTTAAGCAATTTTTTAGTGAAATAAATAATTTACTAGTAACAGGATGCAAAAGAATTTAATTCATAAATAGAATTATTTTTAATCTATCGGTAAATAGTCATCAACTATAGTAGAAAATTAAACAAATTTAAAATTGAACATTAATAACTGAAACAAATCAAAAAAATGTACATTATCAGTTATTATATCAATAATTTATAATTTACTTTAAAAATACATATTAAATAATAAATTACTAATTAATATCAAATTAATAAATAATAATGAATGAAAATTTCTACATTAAATGTTGACTAATATTATAATTAACCATGCAATAACAGTTAATTAATTATATAGTATGTAGTACAGTATATACTATATTATATATTATATAAAAGCATAATTATATATTTTGGAAATTTTATATGGAAATCTTCATTCATTATTATTTATTAATTGATATAAATTAGTAATTTATTATTTCATATGTATATTTAATGAAAAATTATAAATTAATGACATAATAATTAATACTGTATATTTCTTTTTAATGTAAATTGTTTCTGTACTTGTATTTCATGTTCAATTTTAGAATTTTTATTCTGTTCTAGTATAGTTGATGATTGGTTGCTGATAAACTGACAATATTTTTGTATATGAATTAAATTTATTTTAGTCTCTTCTTAATAATTAGTTGTTTGTTTTATAATGAACGGATTTATTGAATGAAAATCTTTTAATGATTGAAGACGAGTATATCTGAAAGCATTCATTAGAGTTTCTTTTGAGGTTGACCACAAAAAGATTCTCTTTTTGTGGTTGTAATGAAGTTTATTATTTTTATTAATCTTTTATTTTTGTATCATATTTGATAAAAATATAATTGACCTTTCATAATTATCTGTTTGAGTTTATTTTTGCAGAACATTTTGTAGTGTTACCATATTTGTTAATAACATTATTTTGATAATACATTTCAGGCAATTTATGTACCTGTTGGAGCATTTCCACACTGCAAACCTTTCTTTTCTATCACTGCTTTGAAGATTTTATATTTTCCAAAATTATCACATTAATAATCAAAAATAATTCTGGTTATTACAGTTAAAATTTTTGCAATTGATTTGATTAAAGATAAACTTATTTTAGTAATTTAGAATCAGATGCAATATAAAAATTTTTGAAAATACATTTTCAAGGATTTGCAGTGTGGAAATGTTGCAAAAGAGAAAAAATCTCTAGAGTAGAGTATATATGGCAAAATAAATTTTACAAATTTTACTGTTATTAATAATTTTTATAAGAAATATGGAAAATTATTATATAAATACTTGTGTAGTAAATTTTGTTGATATATATAAAATTTTTCAAATTTTAGAAAGTATTTCCCCTTCTGAATTCAGTTAACAATATTAATAAATGAATCCAGTTTGAAATAAGATTGGTTTAGAATTAAATATTTGTCTATTACATAAAATTTTAAATAGTTATTTTTATTTATTTTTTATGACATTTTCTATCTTGACTGATAATATGTGCTTGAGCTGTAATTCAGATAAGCTGGAGTCATGAAGAATAGGGCTTTAATGAAAAAAAAATTCAAAAAAATTAATGTTCATATTATAATTATTTATTATAGCAAATACTTGGAATTTTATATATATGTTGTTAAGTTTTTTTACTTGTTTTTTTCTGTTTATATCTGTGTAGCTGAATGGTATAATTTTATTATGTGCATTTTCATTTGCACAAATACAAAAGAAATTTTTTCAATCAAATTTGATACAATATATAAAATTTGATTAAAAGAATAAATTATATTAATAATAGTACTAATTATCTAAATAACTATTGCTGCTATTAACTTTAAAAAATCCAAAAATCAACACTAGTAATACTATATTAATAATGTTGTTTCAAATAAAAGAAATTTGATAAATATTTCATTTTGTTTATAAAATGCCAAATGAAGATTGTAAGGATTTATATAATTTCTGTTTTTATAACATACTGCATATAGATCCAGTATTATGAAGTTGAGCAAATTCTCTTATTTTTGTTCTATTGATACATGCCTGTTTTCAGTTGTGATTTTTATTATTAAATACAGCAATACCTCACATAGTTCGGTTAATTAGTTCCTCTTTCTTACTGGACTAATTGAAACTGGACTGTTCAAGGTACATAATCTATGGGAAAAAATATAATTGGTTCCAAGAAATTTTTGATTTGCTCATTTGTTTTTTAAATCATAAATTCTTACATTAATAATTATTCTTTATGCATTAAACATTAAAATCTTTATAAATGATTTATAATAGACAGTAGAAGGGGGCAGAAAGTGGGTCCGAATCCATAAAGACGAATAGATAAAGAGGACTCGCCCAGCAGGTGAACGCATTCGCTTTCTCCAAGTCGGCCACTCGGTGCCATTCCACATGTAGAATAGTGCTCTGCGTAAGGGAATGGCCAAGCTGATAAGCGACATAGCAAGTTTTTTTTAGCTGGCAACAAAAGTTAATTTCAAATATATGAGTTTTTGTCGAATTGGCCATACTTATGTAACGCGATTGCAACCAGTCGTTAAGTGCTTAAACAACTTGCTCAAATGAGAGTTCAAACGAGATTGATTTTGAGCGAGAAACAGGGGCAACAAGTCTGTTCTTGTGGAACTTAATAATGAATTCCAGCAGAATTAATAGAGAACTTTTGATTTCAGAAGTTCAAAGCAGACCTGAATTATCGCAAGACACACACAGTTACAATTTGGCGTTGAACCAGACTCACATTTTCTTTTAGCATTCATGATTGTTAATAAAATATTTAAGTCACAAAACAATCAAAATGTGGAATTATAATTTAAAAATTATGCAAATGATCGAGTAATTCACATATGCATTTGAGAGACAGGCGCTATAACAAACATTGTTAAGATAAATTTGGCAACATTGGAGCAGCTGCCTGCTTGTTTCAGCTCATCAAATAGTGGCTATTCAAGTCATATATAGATAATAAGTAGCAAGAGCACTTACATTTCGTATTTATTCTAAAAAAATAAAGTAAATGAAAAATCTTATTAACAATTACAATCCATACTATAGTGAAGCCCAGACTATTTGAAACCATACTATGCGAGGTATTGCCGTATTTTATGAATAAATAAACATCATTACTGGAAAGAAAACTAAAGATTTTTCTGATAACTAACAATGTAAATGCATTATATCATATTAGAAATGAAAAATAGGATTATTAAATAATGATTAATGTATGCTTCTTATACAAATATATAGAATGTATTTTTAAATCCTGGAATATAATTTCCCATTTTTATAATTAATCTGCTATATATTTCACTTTTCAATAATATCGCTAATATGGTAATGGAGTGTGCCTGTTAATTTCCAAGATAAATGCCTGACTTATTAAAAATATTATTATTTAATTCAATATTTAAATAAATGGGAAGGCTTTTGTTATTTAATAAATTTCATTTTTCATGTTAATACTTTTATTCCCATTAAATTCTACTATAATGTTAATAGAAAAATTAATAAAAAGGATTATATGTTTGCTATAGAGAAAAAAATGTCACTTCAGTACAAATATGTGATATTATGTTTGCAAATATTCTTTTCTTTGTTAATCCTACTTAGCACTTGATTTCTTAGAGAGAATTTTTTCTATTGAAATAAGGAGTATTATGTGAATTATTTTTAAAATTTGAAAAATTTTAAGTTTTTAAGTATTAAATAGTATATAGTATAGTTTTTAAGTACTAAAGTGTTAAAATGAATAGCTAGTTTTAAAATTCTTTAAAAATGCTTGTCATTCAACATTTTACAGAAATATCTAAAATCACCTACTTTCTGAATGTGTCATTTATTTTTTATTTGCTTAGCATTTGGAATTCATTGGTGTTTTTTGGTCCAATTTTAACACTGATTTAGCCAGCATAGATATTATGATGATGTCATCATTGCAGAAATGTGACAACATAGTGATGTCATCCATTTCATGTTGATGTGCCCATGACGTCATTGTGATAAATATTGATGTCACATTTTATAATAAAGTTTTGATAAAAATTAAATCTAATCCCACAGAATTAAATTATGCAGCATCAAGGTGACCATTAATGTTAGCACACCACCACTAAATTTCATGGAAATATGCTAATTAGTTCAAAATTTCTTAGTGAGAGGTATACAGATGGGAAGCAGGCAGGCAGAAAACACAGATATGAGTCTTATCTTATAAGTCTTCATTTCTTTTGAAAAGTAAGCTAATAATATATATTATATATTATTATTTAAAATTTCTATATTATATATATGTATATATAGTTTAAAGAATTTAAACAAACTTTACTAATTATAAATTGTATAAGTAATAATTGGTAAAGTAAGATTTTCATTTAATGTGTGTGATTTATATAAATAAAAGATAAAATGATAGTAAATAATTAATATATTAAGAACATTTAGATAAATGAAAAATTACAAAAAAATTATCAGCCATTAAACTATGAATAGCATTATTAGTAAAATGAAAATTATTGTTATATTGTGAAATGATAAAAGAAAATCATAATATATCTAATATTCTTTCCTCGTGGTATGAAATCTATTGGATCAATAAAAATCAAAATGAAACTTTATTGAATGACTAGTAAAAATGCTATCATAGTTTAAAAATACAAGATTTTTACATTTAGATCTGAAAGTAAATTTATATTAAAATATTATTAAATAAGATAAAAATGAAATCTTATTTAATTACAATAACTATAATTGTTATAAAAATTTTTTAATTATTATTTTCTTAGAAGGAAGAATTTTAGAATTTAAATATACAAATGTACAGTAGAGTCTCTTTAATCTGACACATATGGAACTGGAACTTGTCAATTTCAGAGATTTGTCAGATTATTGGATGTTCAATGTAAAAAATGGAATTACACAAACAAATATGCTCAGATTATTAAGACTTTCCTGTCACTGTTCTTGCTGTTCAAACTTTCACAAACCTCTCAATTTTATCCTGATGTTTTTTTTAATGTCATAAATGGTTGCTCGTCCAAAACCATATAATGAAACCAAATCACTAAACTTTTCTTCCAAGTCAAGTTTCTTTATTAATTATTTCTGCCTTTTCGACCACAGTCAATCTCACTTTTTCTGATTTGTGACATTATGCAAAGATAAATAACAAACAATGATACAGTAAAAATACACTATTTTACAGTAAACAGTATACTGAGGCTAAAAATTAGTCTGACTATAATGCCTGTGCAATGAACAAATAGTGACTAACAATTTGTTTATGTCAGTTTCTCTCTCTCACACATTGATCACATTGGTTTGTAGAGTGTCAGACTACAGAGACTCAACTGTATTAATTAATATATCCATTATTTTATAAAGATAATGTATTCCTTGAAAACTGTTCATGAGATGAAAATTCAATTCCTATTAATTCTAATTTACAAATTTCCAGCTTGTTTTTGGTTTTATAAAGTCACAAATACTTTATCATATATATTAAAACATTCCAGAAATATCGGGTCATCCCATAAGTAATGACATTTTTGCATACCCACAGAACTGCTCCCTAAAGATGATAAAGCAGACCAAGGGCATGATAAGGCATATTGCATGACTTGCTCTTTATGTAATGTGAGGCAGAGAACAACAATTATACATGCATCCCTTGTTCCATTAAAGTGCATAAGTGATGGTAGTTCCTGAAGAGTACATAAGATATATTATGCTATATGAGTTTAAAAGAAAACATACAACAACTGTAATAACACAAAACATCAATACCATATATGAACAGAGTATGTTGAATGTCAGAAAGTGTCAAAAATGATTCCAGAAATTCTGATTGGGGAACAGACCCTCACAGATATGTCACACAATGGAAGATCTGTTAAGCTGGATAATGATGTATTGAGAGCTGCTGTTATGGGGAATCCAGAGGCAACTGTCATGGAATTGATCACAATCATCCATTCAACTGTTCACAGGTATCTATGGCACCGGGTTATGTGTCAAAACTGAGTAAATGGAATACCTCTTGAGTTCATGCCACAAAATCTGTGACAGCATGTGGGCATTGGCACTTCTTTACTCTGTCATGAAAAGGAGCTGTTTTGAACAGTGTGATCATGAGAGATGAAAAATGGATTCTGTACCACAATATTAAATGCAAACATCAATGGTTTCCTAAAGGGACTCTGCTTTACAGTAGTTGCTAAATCTGAATGTTTTTGCTGAGTGTTTAGTAGGGTATGCAAGACATAATCTATTACGAGCTTTTGCAACCAAACCAAACTATAACAGGGGAGATCTATTGTCAGCAGCTAGAGCATCTATGCACTGCCTTGAGGAAAAACATTCATCACTCCTTAATTTTGAAGTCATGGTTATCTAATAGGACAATATGAAACCACATATGGTCAGAATGACTCGTGCCAAGTTGCAAGAGTTCAGATGGGAAAAACTTCCCAATCCAACATATTCCTGACCTCACGCATCTGATTATCATCTGTTTTGCAGACTCAAACATCATCTTGCTGGAAAAATGCTTCAAAATGTCAAGGTTGCACCAAACTCTGAGTTTTTTGAATCAAAATCTATAGACAACTTCAAGTCTGGCATTCAAAAACTTATTGAACAATGGGAGAAAATTGTGTCAGGAGCACTTATAATGATTAAAATGATTTGTTCCAATTATGTTTTGTTTTTCTTCACACGTGCAAAAAGATGACATTATTTAGGATGACCCGATATTATAGTATTGTTTAGTTTTCTTCTGTCCTGTGAGTCTGGCTTGCTGGAATCCCAAATACTTGTACACTTCATTCTCTTCCATGGATTCGATAGTGTCTCCATTTTCAAGAGTGAAGCCTCCTTTCTTTAGGACTCCCTTTTCTATGTGGAGTGTTTTGCATTTGTCAAGGCCAAACTCCATGTATATATCTGGAAAATGTGTGTGAGATTTGTAACAGCTGTTGCAATTGTGTTTTTGTTGAGGCGTAGAGTTTGATGTCGTCCATGTAAAAGAGATGTGAGTGTGTGTAGTGTGTTGTTCGGTTTTGTCTAATGTTGTAGCCACAGTTCGATGTGTTCAGTTTGTTAGAGAGTGAATTTAGGGCAAGGCAGAACCAAAGTGGGCTGAAGGAATTGCCCTGGAAAATATCATGTCTAATGTGTATGGTTCTGTGGCTATGTGATTGTTATTTATGGTGATGTGCAGTGTTGTTTTCCAGTGTTGCATTATGTTTTGTAGGAATATGATGTAGTTGGTATTGATTTTATAGAGTTGCAGGGTCTGTATGAGCCATGAATGTGGTATGCTAGTGAATGCCTTTTTTGTAATCTATGTAAGCTGCGTGTAAGTGTCTGCATTGTTCTGTGTAGTTGTTTTAGTATTGTTGTGTCAGTGATCAACTGCTCTTTGCACCCCATGTGGCTTTTACGGCAGCCTTTCTGTTGTTCTGTGAGAATGTTGTTTTCTTTAATTAAAAAATAAATTAATTAAAACGTACAGTACATAAAAAATAATAAAATGAAAAAAAAAAATTTTTTTTCAATGCATAAAAAAAAAATGCACAACAACCCAGATTCAAACCCACTACTTTCAGATTACGAGCCACGTATTTATTGAGTGCACCATCTCCGCAACAGGTGATCTGTTATCTATCTATAGTTTTTAAGCTGAATTATCAAAAGTTCAATTTTTCAAGTGTTAAAAAAACTATTAGATGGACATATTCAACGAAAAGCTCGGACACGTATTCACTCAGTTTTGATGTATTTTTACCATACGCAAGCAGATCAAAATCGGTGGGGGGTCAGCTGTGTCCTCCCCTTGTCAGATATTTATAAAAGACTAGCCAGTATATCAGCATTGTCTGGGAATTTCTGGAACATCATCTTTATGTTGTTCATTGGAACATTTGTGACAGCACTTATTACTATACCACAATGATGTCACACACTCCAATATTTTGTGACATCATCCACCATTACTTTATATGCTGGTGTGTTGTGACATAATTGATATATCATAATTATCTCACAAAACAGTGATATTACTAAGTCATGATATCAAACATTCTGTTGGTTTGGGATGTCATCCATTGTTATATTGTGGTAATGTTATGCTTGCGAGATTATGATGTCATCTTACTTTGTACTTTGCGATGTCAACAATATTCAGAACAAGATGAAGTATTGAAACATGTGTTTTAAATTATGACTCCAAAATGAATGATTTAGGGACAATCCCTCCCTATAGAGAGTGACCCTGCAAAGTTTGGTCTTGATAGATCAAATATGTGGGAGCTTATGCAGAACAGACATGTCCCATATAGGTTCCCACACAGACAGACACACATTGCATTTTATATATATATGTCAAACAGGGACAATCCCTCCCTATAGAGAGTGACCCTGCAAAGTTTGGTCTTGATAGATCAAATAGTGTGGGAGCTTATGCAGAACAGACATGTCCCATATAAGTTCCCACACAGACAGACACACATTGCATTTTATATATATATGTCAAATATATTATTCACATAAAAGATTTTCTCTTTTCTTACATTCTGGAATAAAAAGAAAGAAAAAGTCACAGAAAGGAAAATTTACAAAAAACTAAGAATGAACAAACATTTAAATGTAGAACTTTCTTTTGTGTATTCACATACACATTCTTTACATTTAAAAGAATGTGTATATGAACTTTTTTCTATTCTATTGTATGTTATGAGCATTCTTTACATTTAAAAGAATAAACTTTCTTTTAAATATAGAATGCCCATATTAGTAGTAATTGGTATTAAAATTTTGTAATGTAAATAAATTAAATGAAATGAAGATACATAGAAAGAAAACAGCTCTGCACAGGACAAATTTTAAACATTTCCAGTCTTCAATAAGGCAGAGTTTTTTAAATTGTAGGGTGGGCCCCACTAGGGATCTAATCTATTGCAAGAGGTTGTGCAAGAATTAACAAAATCATCATTTTGAGACAAACACACAAAAAAATATGTTCAAATCAATATTGAAAAAATGAAACAGCAAAACAATTGTATATACATATAGTCACGAATGCAGAAACTTTCTTCTGTAGCTGGTTTTTAAAGACAAACTATCGATTTTGTTTAGTGATTGAGAAAAATTTGAGAGTAGCAATATCTTCAATGACATGCGATTTGAGAGAATTTATGATGAAAAACAAGCCCACCCATTATATTAAATATTATATATTGTATTAAACATGTATTTTATTTTTTGTTTTTTGTAAAATTTGTTCAATTGTATTAAAAACTATTACACCATAATAAATGTAAATAACAAGCCCACCCATTATATTAAATATTATATATTGTATTAAACATGTATTTTATTTTTCGTTTTTTGTAAAATTTGTTCAATTGTATTAAAAACTATTACACCATTATAAATGCATAATAAATTCAAAACTAATATATATATTTTTTATGTATAAGAACTTTATATAAAATATAGTATGTTATTTTGTAATATTAAATTGTAAGTAGAAAGTGTTATAAAATTAAACTGTTGTGAAAATGAGGGACATACCAATTTTTTTATGAAAAAAGGGGATTTCAGACACAAGTTTGGAAACTATTGCCATAAGGCAATCAGATTTGATGATGGCCTTATGGATACCAATTTTTTTATGAAAAAAGGGGATTTCAGACACAAGTTTGGAAACTATTGCCATAGGGCAATCAGATTTGATGATGGCCTTATGGAAAGCTGAAAATGTTTCTGTTTAAAATAAGTTTCCTGTGAAGAGCTGTTTATAACTTATTTATGTCAAGAAGAAAGATAATTATGGTGAAGATTTTTATAAAATGAAAAAATATTTATAACTTTTGTTATTTTGATTAAAATGATATAACAAATGAGGTACTATTAACATAATAAGTAAATTTAAAAGAAAACATTTTTAACCTGCTTTTATAAATATGAATATATTCAAGTGTTATTATACTGAAATCTATAAAAATAGATTAGAAAGCTGACATAATGTGGGATTATAAAATTTCCAAGAAATGAGATGATTTTATAAAATTCTTTCTAATTTTAATTAATCTATTAAAAGTTCAAAAATTATAGAAACTACTTGCTTAGTATTATGAGACAAACACACAAAAAAATATGTTCAAATCAATATTGAAAAAATGAAACAGCAAAAGAGTTGAGACAAACACACAAAAAAATATGTTCAAATCAATATTGAAAAAATGAAACAGCAAAACAAGAGGAAGCGCGGAGTCGATCTCGATGCGAAGTTTCGGGAGTAATTCCGAACTTCGCACTTTTACATTAATCATAATACTGCAAGCTACCGAAACGGTTTGCAAATTATTGAGAAATAAATCATGATTTTGCTCTCTTTTTAAATATAAAATGCATGCTTTTATACACTGCATTATATCAAAAAAGAAATATTTCTATACCTATGACTTTAGATGGACTTTCTGCTTTGTTTTGATGATTAGCATCTGTGATTTAAATTTGGCCAGGCTTTTTAGGAACATCCCATATAAGATATAAAAAATACTTTTGATCATATTATATTTTTATCTTAATATCTATTACATTACAACATGTACTGTTATCATATGTGAATATAAAATCAATTGACATTGTGCATAATTCCAAGTGCAATTATAAAATGCATACAAATATGTTAACACATACTTAACAGAGTGATAATTGAAAAAGTGTTATGGTGATGCTGCAAAATGAATAAAAATCAGAATTTTAAAAATCATTATTTATTTTGCTTAATGCTTTCTTCAGATTTTTGGACAGTATTCTATTAGGCATTGTTCTTGCATGTTTGGATCAATTTTGGGTTCATTTAGCCTTAAAATTTGAATATGTTGCTTTCTACACAAAAATCTTGCAAATACTTATTTCATGAATATTTAACTCTCAGATGTTGAAGAGTTGCTTATTACTGATCTATTAAACCAAGTTAGTGAAAATAGCCTCTTTTATAAGCTTGTTAGATAAATTTTGCCATTCATATTATAGAAAACAATTTGATTTTTACAAAATTGCATAATTATGAAAATGTTGAGAAATATATATATTTTTTCTCAAAAGCATATCTCCAAGCAAACAATAAAATGGAGAGCACATAAAATGAGAACTAAATGAATAAATAACTTATTTTAATAAAAATTAGACAGATAATTTGAGTTCAAATGAAATGTATATAACTTTGAATATGTTCAAATGAAATTATATTATATTCCATTTTTAATAAAAAATACTAAGAATTTTAAATATAAGTTCAAAAATTGATGATTGCACAAGTCAGAGTACTGAAAAAATCTGAATAGTTATTAAATATCTGAAAGATAATATTTATTGTATATTATGTATGTAAAATTAGATATACAGGATATCCTTAATACATATCAAATATATTCAATTTACATTGTTTGAAGAGAATATAGATCTCTTTCTCTCGAATTTTTTTCTCTCTTTTTGCATTTAAAATTCATAATTATATACTGTATATAGAATATTCTGCAGAGTTGTAATCATCTGATCATCTTGTTCTAGATTGAATCTTGATCATCTGATCATTTTCTAAAAAAGGTAAAAGGTAAATCTATAAAATGATAAATCTCACAATTGCAAGACAAACTATGTTGCAAAGATTAATGAAAGCAAGTAAATGAAATTAGACTCCATCAAAAAAAAGCAAGAAAACCTCAACAATTAGTCACAGAAGCAGCAGAAGCTTCAAATACAATTGTAACAACTTCAAATACTGAAGAGGAACAATTATTATAATTAACAAAACAATGAATAATAAAAAATATGTTAATAATTTCATAGTGTATTTTCTAATTATTATTTAGCAATTACAACAAAATAATTTATTGTACATTAAACTGTAAATATAGTAAAAGTATTTCCTATTCATGTGTCTATACTATTCCATATAAATTCAAATTTAAAAACAAAAAAAAATTGTCTGGAATGTATCTCCCATGTAATATGTTATATTGAAATGATGTATATCAGATATTGATTTCCATTAAATCAATAGGAAAATCAATGTCTGTTATACATCATTTCATTATAATTGTTTCTAAAAAGCACAACTTTGTAAACATATATAGAAGATCCTCTTTATTTATAAAAATATATATATTTTACTTTTTATAAATTTTTTATTTTCAGAAAATTTTATACTTTAGATTAATTTAACTTTTTAAGTTTATTTTATATTTACAGTTTAATAATAATAAACTTGATATTCATTTTGTTGTTTGAATATGTAATAAAATTATGACAAAAATCCAAAATTTATCTATTATATACATTTAATATTTCTAACAGACCTGCATTTGGCAATAACAATTAAATGCAATTATCTACTAAAAACAAATTATCATCATATTTTTATCCTGTATGCTTATTTTCAAAATTTAAATATTTTTATATTCAATTATCATATTTCAACTAATATTATTTTCATATTTCATTGGATTATTATAAATAACAAGATGCAAGTAAATAAAATATTCATAAGTAAACAAAAACACTTATTGGACTATTCTTAGAATACACATTTGGAATTATATTAATTAAAATATTATGTCTATTTAAAAAATAATAATATAGTATTTTGTTAGTTTAACCAAAACAAGACTTGTAAAAACACAAAATAATAATACTATAAATATATCTATGACTACAAAAACTTTAAAAATTGAGTAAACAAAAATACTATATAAAATTTTTATTGTATATTACATAACTGCACTAAAAGCAAAATGATGTGATGTGCAAAATTATTTATATTATAACATTTTATGATGAATTAAAAATTTTAATTATTATTTTTCATTGATAAAATAAAAATATTAAAAACAGAATCAAAATGGTTCAAATAAATTTTTTTGCATGTTCATAAAAGAAATTTTCTTTAGAAACAAAGCAAAATCTTTTTTTGTAGTTTACAATTTTACCAATTTAGCTGATATTGAAAAATGAGTTCAGTGACTTTATTTATATTAAATTTTGTTTATTTGATGAAAACAAAAAAAAATCAAAAAATATGCTTCTAGATAAATTTTAAAAAAATGATCTTTACATCAACAAAACAGCATATATTGTGCAGTACTGTTTATATAATTTTGTGTACTGAAAGAATATGAACATTTATTATTATTACTTATAAAATTTTTCCTCACAATTCAGCTTATGCAAGTTCCCAAAACTTTTTACAAATTATCTTATAAATTTTAATATAGATGACAGGAAACTGATACTCGGCAGTTATGAAATGATAATTACAATTATATCATATAAAATGCTAACAATAACAATCGCACATTAGAAAGCAAAGCCGGGCAGGCTATTTATAGAGAAAAATCGAGTAAAAAATATGTTGCACATTTAACTGAGCACAAAAAACCCTATCTCGGAATTATACAATATTAAATCGTTAACAACTGTGCAATAAGTTGAATCGATGTTGGATCTGGATGAATGCAATAACGCCGATCTTAAATATAAATTCGCGATAGCACGTCGCACGTGGCCACAACAACATTTTAAAGATCACTTACACAGCGTACAAAGATAAAAACGGTACTTTACCTGTCTCGTCCGTTACATATTGGGTCGCCATCTTGGCTTCTGTAGAATGTTCGCCTAAAGAACTCATGGTTTGTCTAGATGTCGCACCGCCTGAGATTATAATAAACAACCTAAATACTGAACTGATGATGTCCTTACATATATATATAACTAATTTATCCTTAAAATACCATTTGCATATTGCTACACGTGGTATAATTTTCTATAAATTTATCATTTATAGTCTCGTTATAATGAGATAAGAACTAGTTTTATTGTAGGCTGGCAATTTTTTTTTCTTTTTAATTAATGAAAATTTTGCGGCATAATAGTCCCAATTTCGTCAATTATAGATTATACTAAAAATTTATATTAAGCGTTGGTTATAATTTGTAACGTTTATATAGTTCACGGTATAGTTATACGCAAAGAAAAATAAATAAGTTAGCCGCAGTGTGGCGCTAAAGTTTTTTGGTAGTTTATTTCAACGATTTTAACTTTAACACTGATTAAAAGTGATGAGGTCACGGCCAGGAGGGGCCTCCAAATGAAGAAGAATGACGATTGTATTGTCCTGTATGGCAACAAAAAAGTTTCTAAGATCAAAATCTGCATGAAACAATTACAAAAGATGTTAAATGTTTAATCTATGCTAATATATTTTTGCTTCTGTTTCCATATATATGTTACTTAAGGTATATGAAAAAATGATAATGAGTTTGAATCAATAAAAAACTGAATCTCTTTCTTAAGTTCAGCCTTATAATTTTTTTAAACAGTAAACACAGTTATTAATAGAAAAAGTCAAATTAATTTTTCTATATTCTGTTGGATATTGCAATAACAAAATATAATGCAATATTAAGTGTAAAGTTAGTGAAGCAGAATAGCTGTATATGTGAAATAATATAGAAGCATTGATGATTATTTTTTCTGTGACAAAAAAAAAATTACTGTTGATCTAATCAAAAGTAAATTTTTTTAAACGATTCCTTTCACTGTAAAAATAAACACAAATTATAAAAGTGCTTTCAGCATAGAAACTGATCATCTTGAATTAAATTCCAATATTAATTTACTGTTATTGATATCACTCCTAATAATAAAATAAGCAAAATATGATAACATAAAATGATAAAGAAGTAAATAGACTTGCTTAAAAAACTTAAAAGTTGTTTTTTTAAAGTTGGTCCTGTTAAAGTGAATCTATTTGTCTACAAAGCAATATGTTGTTTCTTTGAGTAAGAACTATATATATTTTAATAGATAAAATTCATACTATATTTTTGATTTGATATTTTCCTCATCAGTTGCTAAATCACAAGAAATTTACAATGTTGTATTTAGTTTTTCTTATTAAGAGTGATTTAATAATCAGTGAAGTTGCATAGTTCAAAAGACATTAATATATGAATTTTATCTATCATCATAAATATATTTCTTATTTATATTAAGATGAATTAATTTAATATTTAATAAAATTATATCTTGACTTAAAATTTTGATCAATATCTAATGTAAATAAACAATCAAAAATAGGTCTGAATTCTGAGTTATATGAAATCAGTATCTTGTTTCTATAGATTTTTCTAGTTTTTGTTTGATAACTGCATAAGACATAATAATATTTTATAAATTTAATAAATTATTTGATCTGTGTAATAAATCATTATTCAGGATTTGATTAAAAGTTTTGGCATGAAAAATTAATATGTTAATGATGTTATATTGGCAAAGTAATTGAAACAAGTCTGATTCTATGTATATAATTTTTCATAATGTAAATTTGAAACAGCTAAGCAAGAATATATGAATTATTAACTAATAAATCATAATATATATTAACTATAAATAATAATTAGTTTTTCATATACAGTATAAGAAGTAACAAGTATAAATTTATTAAAAAATTATCATAATGTTATGATTATGGGCTCTAATAATTCTGCAGTATAAAAATGTTATTTTTTAAAAAAAAAAAAATAACATTTTTATACTGCATATTATTTATATATACTGCATATTATTTTGAATCAGAAAGTATATTATTTTTATATACTTTCTGATTCAAAATTGATATGGACAATAAAACAAAGTACTGATCAGAAAAGAAAATTAAAATAAATTTCTGTATTATTATGTTTAATTTATTGTCTATCAATGTTATTCCTTAATATACTGTTTGTAGCAACAGCATATTCAGAGAAAATGTTTGATTATTACTAAAGACAATACAGTACTAATTAAGCAGAAAATGTTTGAAAATTAAGAACAAAATATTAAAAACATAATTTGCATTTAAGTTATATCTATATTTTGTTATTAATTAATTAATTAAACTAACAAGTAATTCCATCTTTACTCTACTTGGAAAATTATTATTTTTAAATATAATATATTAGGAACTTGTATGATTCTGGATTCTATGGAATGTAGAAGTAATGATCTATATAACAATTTAAAGTAGAATTCTCTGAATGAATTTTGTTTTGTTTAGAAATTTGAAATTAATAGAAATTTAATCATATTTCTTGCTAAAAATTAGGAAAAAATTTATTATAAGGAATATTTACATATAGAAGAAAAATTAATTAGAATAATCCTGTTAATTAGAAACACTGTGAAACTAGTATTCAACAAAAAATGATTAAATAGGCATTAAAAAATTAAAGAACTAGGATAAATTTATCATTTAATTTATGATAACTGGTCGTATTAGTATAGTTCAGTAGAATTATAATTTGTTTAATTAATTAAAGCTGTTGGAGGCAAAGTAGTTTATGAAAAAGGAAGAAACTTCTGCCAAAATAATGTCTCGCAAATATCATTATTTGTAGTTGTGCTGTGTTCCTGTCTTACTATTAACAGTACTTGCCCATGTATTAGTCAATAATTTATTTTTTAACAGTTCAGTTTTTTTTGGCTTTAAAATAGACTTTCTTTCAATTAACGCATTTAATTTTATTTGCATTTGAAACTATAGCAATAATAAAGACAAGTAATCCTTTCATCACAGCCAGTGCTACATATTTCAGAGCATGAAGCAGATAGATTAAAATGGGCAAACATGATAAAACAGGTAGGTGATCACTGAAAAATAGAGACATTAAAAGAAATTCTCCAGAGTGAAAAGCAGACATGTTTCCATGGGGCCAATTCAGCCATTATTATGGATATATTTGACGGTTGCCACATAAAAACCTTCACAGGATGGCCAACATCCATGATGAGGTTAAACAAACGGTTATAGGACAAGATTCAATAGACATTCTCGGATCCGTTGAATCAGTTGATTTGTTTTCCTCGTGGAAAACAAATTAACTGATCAACTGACCCCAGTTTTCCTCTTGGAAAACTGGGGTCAATTAGTTCAGGTGTAGAACCCGGAAATAAAGCTGTGGCTTACCAGCCTGGAGGATCCGGGTCCCACTTCCAGTTTTAAAGGCATGGTCTGTGCCCGGCTCGTTAAACCCCATCCTTCAACTTTCCGGTTGACCCATCAATCGGGTGTTGGGCAGCCTGTGATGGGCTCTACAAGTGGCTGTCGCCAGATAAAGTGCGATATGGAGACTAAACTTCACTAAACTCAGTAATTGTCGGCCCAATTGGCCGAGTGGAAACGCTTCGGCTTTCCACTCTGAGGACCTGGGTTCGAGTCTCGGGTCCCACCCCTTCAAAATATTTATCATGGGGTTCGGGCCCGGCCGTCCATCCCCGTCCTCCACAAACCGGCTGACCCCTCCGCAGGGAGGGCAGCTTGTGGAAGGGTTCTTCTTCTTCTTCTTCTGTTTCTGATATGGAGGTTTTAGGATGGAAGGGTTTGTTTCGCCCCGCCACTTAGTACTCTTACAGAGAGGAAAGTGGCGTCAACTGTTGACAAAAAAAAACTAACCTAACCTTGACTAAATTCAATTCCGTGTCTTCACCTTCAGTTTTCAAGAGAAAACCAGGCTCATCATTGAACTCCATCCTTCAACTGTCCAAAGTTCGGACCATGTCAGCCGGATGGACTGGGTTCAAATCCGGATTTCATACCTGCAGTTTTTCAGGAGAGGTCTGGACCTAGCTGTTGAGCCCCATCTGGTTGATCCCATCATGGGTATTGCTAGCCTATAAATACTTTAATCTATTAATAATAATCATCAAATTTTTTTACAATTTTTAAAGTAAAATTAATGGAATAAAGTCTTAATCCATGAATAATATATGATACTTTAATCTATTAATAATAATCATCAAATTTTTTTACAATTTTTAAAGTAAAATTAAGGAATAAAGTCTTAATCCATGAATAATATATAAGAGTTAACAATCACCATCTACTATAATATGAATCAAAAACCAAAAAGTAATTCAAATAAACTAGCTTCATGATTAGTTTAGTTGATTCTTTTGCCCAGGTCATTTGTATTTATTATATTAGCTATAGAAGAGTGATCATTATAAAAAAAATTAATATATATTTTTATTTAAAAAGTAAAATTAAGGTTACTAAGTGTCATTTTCATGCACCTACTTTTTTGCTAAGTAATTTTATTGTTTAAATAGCTTTTAAATAGATGTAGAATATGTGATATATGTATAGGAAGTTGTTCTATTTGCATACAAATTACAAAGATCATAGAAAAATTGTGCTACAATACTTGCTACTGTAGCATGATTTTTCTGATCTTTGTTTTTATAGCATGTAATCCCTCTTCTTTCTATGAATATTAATAGCAGTGTATGAGAATATTTTGTTCTTCTTCTATGAGGTTCTACTGAACTATTTTTAGGAACTATGATGCAATGTGCCTAAATATATTATAGCAGGATTATAATAAATATAATACACTACTATATATAATATCTATTTATTAACAATATAATAAAGTAATTAGAAATGGATCACTATTTTAAAACTGTAGATGAAAATCTATTTAATTAAAGAAAATTCAATATATTTTTACCTGATTATCATCATCAAAAATTGGACCACAATAGTTTCTGAAAAATTCTATACATGGCAGTGATTCTGCCATGTCTATTCCTATTATTGAAGATAACCTAAAAAAGAAAGATATATTAACAAAATTGTTTTTCATAATAAATTATTATTATACAAGGTGTTTTCTAGCATCTGTACCACCCTTTTTTCTCAGAAATGTGATGAGATAGAAAGTAGGAGAAAAAACTTTGATTACCAAAGTTACCAAAGTATATCTGAAGAAACGAATGAGCATGATAAAAGTTTTGTGGGCCTATTGGAAGTAGGAAGAATCGAATGGGCATGATAAAAATTTTGTGGGTCCATCAGAAGTAGGGGCACAAGGGATCAACTATGAAATCTCCAATGGAAACCAATGCCGATTTTGGCATAATTGGATAGAACTGTGAAAAACAAACAACTTTTGTTTGAAAGTTTTTTAATATTTTTTGGCATAATTGGATAGAATTGTGAAAAACAAACAACTTTTGTTTTGAAAACTAATTGTGGCTAGAACTGTGAAAAACAAACAACTTTTGTTTTAAAAGTTTTTTAATATCACCTACGGATTGTGAGATATCACAAAAAAGATGCTGCCTGAAAAAACAAACAACTTTTGTTTTGAAAGTTTTTTAATATCACTTACGGATTATGAGATATCACAGTTTTTTAATATCACTTACAGATTGTGAGATATCACAAAAAAAAGATGCCTCTGCATGTACCACCGATTGGGTTATTCGAGTAATAATAAAAGGAAGAATCTGAAGTGAGTATCTGTGTACATCCATGGCACTCATAAAGGGCTAAAACAAGTCCAAAAACTTGTTCTTGAGTATGGCCTCCATGCCGCTGATGGTGAAAGACTTGTCACACCTGCGGTTTGAGTGCTACTACCAAGTATCAGAATTCACCTTAAATCTGCATAATACTACTCTTTGTTACAATAATGTTTGGCAATGTACATAGATGCCCTCTGTCTGATTTTTATTCTTCTTACTGCTTGAATAGCCCAATTGGTGGTACATGCAGTGGCATCTATTTTCTTGTGATATCTCACAATCGGTAAGTGATATTAAAAAACTTTCAAAACAGATGTTGTTTGTTTTTCACAGTTCTATCCAATTATGCCAAAATCGGCATTGGTTTCCATTGGAGATTTCATAGTTGACCTCTTGTGCCCCTACTTTCAATGGGCCCACAAAAATTTTATCATGCCTATTCGATTCTTCGGATATACTTCGGTAATCAAAATTTTTCACCTATCCTATCTCATCGCGTTTCCGATAAAAAAAGGGTGGTACGGGTGCTAGAAAACATCCTGCATATAATATAACTGTTGTATAATAATATAAAAACAGAAAAATTTCATTTCTCATTATGTTATTTCTTCTATTGATTTTTATATGAAAAGGATATATTCTGCTTTTGTTTTTATTATTATTTACTTTATTTTTATTTATATACAATGTTGCAAGAAAATGATGATGCTGTTCTTATTATAAAGAACAAACAGTATTTATTTGACATTAACATATCACTTTTAGAAAATTTATTAAATATTTTAAATTTTTTGTAATTGAGGAATTTAATTTTTATTTATAATATAGCATTTATGTGATATTATGTTCTGAGTTCTCATCAATTCAAATTATATCTGAAAAATTGGACTGTATCCGCATGATAAATTGGAAATAAGGCAGTCCTCAACTTATGTAAGTGACTTTACATTTTTTAAGTCTAAATATCAACATAGGATACACCTCATTTGTCTTATGTTCTTCTAGAAACTTCCATGTTTCAAATGTTCTTACTAGCTCTTGTTCATGCATTCTTTTCAATTAACTGCTTTTTGTACAAAACTATAATTCAAATGAAAGCACTTCATGCAGTTGTGAAAAATTCTCAAAAAATTATACTTTTATTCATTTGCTAACGTTTTTGGTACCAACGTCCCTCTTCAGGCTACACACATGCAAATGAAAGCACTTCATGCAGTTGTGAAAAATTCTCAAAAAATTATACTTTTATTCACTTGCTAACGTTTTTGGTACCAACATACCCTCTTCAGGCTACACACCCTGCATATAACATAATATAATATACCCTCATAATATAATATACTCCTCATAATATACTGTTGTATAATAATATACCCTCTTCAGGCTACACATTTTTTTGAAATAAGAATTTTGACTATCTCTTTTATATAAAAATTATAGTTTATGTAAGTGAATCTTTCAACAAAAAGTTACATAAATAAAAACACATGTATGTCGGAACATAAACTACATCAGGAGTAGCAAACTTTTTAAGATGTATGACAAAATTAACTAAATATTTGTAAAAATTATCTCTCACATGTTGATTCACATATTAATTTAATTAAAAACATTATATCTATTCCAAGTTTTGCATGCTCAAAACATTTTTCAGCATGCCACTTGTAGCATACATGCCATAGTTGTTGCTAAAATAATACTCAATAGTGGATCACAAAGATGTAACATCAAAATTAATTATATTAAAGAATAAGTATATAAGTCATGTGGTTAAAGCAGTTACCTATCATATGCTTTAACCACACTTTTGTTATTTTAAAGCTAGAATAAATTTCAAATCTCACATATTTAGTCTTTCAGGAAAGGTCCTGAAAAACTAATCTAATAAATTTATAAAACATATATACATATGATAAATGATGAAATTATGAGAAAAACGTTTGTATCGCTGCATTATAGTTTTATCTGTAATAACTAATATATTTCTGTTTTTATTCAGAGAATCTTTACATAAGTATGGATCTACGTAAGTTGGGAATTGCCTGAATTTATAACACAGTAAGACCCCATTTAATGCAAAGGATATGTTCCAAGAAAACCAAGAACTAAATGAAACAGCATTAAACGAGGTTATCTTAATAGGCAAATAATGGGAATAGATGAAACAGGACAATGAATAAAAAAATATATGTACCCTTCTTTTTTATTTTATTTTGTAACATGTATTATTACTATTGTATTACATTAATTATTGACATTTTCTATTGCTAATATTGATTTGTATTCATAGATCATTCTTGAAAATCAAAAATATTCGAGTAAATAATTTATGTTTATGATGAGGAAGGTTCTTCCTCATCACAAACTTACTATTGTATTACATTAATTATTGACATTTTTTATTGCTAATATTGATTTGTATTCATAGATCATTCTTGAAAACAAAAATATTCGAGTAAATAATTTATGTTTATGATGAGGAAGGTTCTTCCTCATCACAAACATTTGACACTTTTTGTTTTTTTGTTAAGAAGTCATCTAACATCATTTGCTTTTCCTCTTTTGTTTGGCAAGCAATTTCTGATAGCGAGACATTGCATCCATGACATTTTGTCTTACCTTTGAACTTTTATCAAAATTTGGATCATTTTGTATAAACTGATTTATAATTTCCATAATAATGGATAAACTTGTTTTGACAAAATCCATTGCATATTTCTCAGCAGATTTTCATAAGTACTGCACGGCACTGATAGCAACGCACTGCAAGACGACCTAGCAGCATCAAAACAACAAATTCATGTGATTTTGGATTTATTTGAGTATAAAGGTTTGAAAATTAATAAAAAATATAGAATTAAAAAACTGCATTATATTGAAACCAGCATTAAATGGAGCAGCATTAAGTAGTACTGTATATATGACTAAATTAATATACCTATATGTTTCTCAGGATTATATAATAATATTTGTGTGACAAATCTTATGCCATCAATGATGCTGGCACTTTGAAAAATTTTTATATTTATGTTAAAGTGAATTTATAGATTAAGTTAATGTAAATTAAATAAAGCCATCATATCATACAATGATATTTCTGGAAGTTGATACTTTTATACCTATTGCAGGCTGATCAATATCCATAGTAGGGTCAATTAGAGCCCTTTACAAATTACCAACTCTGAGTCCTTGTCATGGAGGGGGTAATAGGTTGAGTTGTTGAGATGAACTTTCTAAAGAGGTATGGTTCTACCCAAATTAAGGTGTAAAAGTATCATGCTGAGAATTGAATGGCACAGGGATAGTAAAAGATGTGGTTTCGAATGATTCCTTCAAGGCACCAGGCAAAACCTTGTCATATTTAGCCTTCTCCTGTGATTAAGAGGTATGGTTCTACCCAAATTAAGGTGTAAAAGTATCATGCTGAGAATTGAATGGCATAGGGATAGTAAAAGATGTGGTTTCGAATGATTCCGTCAAGGCACCAGGCAAAACCTTGTCATATTTAGCCTTCTCCTGTGACTGATCAGGTGGATCCTGGGATAATCAGGTGGTGACTATTTTGTTTAACCCAGTTTCTGGCACTTTATGGATGACAAAAAAATCTTTTTCTCAAGGAATTGCTTCTCTGCTTATTGCAACATCAGTAGTTTTAGCATACCTATACAGGAAGCTAGTGTTGCTGGCATACCTCTTGGTGACGACAGTAGAGTGGTCTACTTCTGCTTCTTTTCCCTTGAATAAATCTTGGTTTATGATGGGCAAGACTGTCAGGAGCAGCTAGGCAAAAACAGAAAAGGCTAGGAAGGAAGATGGTGTTACTGATGGCTCTTAGCAATTGGGTCATAATTCTAACTTCATTGGATCCTCTTGTTGGTAACCTCTTTTTGGGATAATAGAATCATAAAAAGGATTCTATGCTCTCAGAGTTATACTCTGAAGCATTATTTCCCTTTGGATGGCTATAATGAAAGAGGGTACCCAGACTCTAAGATGAATGAAGTTGACTCCAATGAAGTTGGTTGTTCAGGATCTTCCTTTATAGAAAAAACTCCACAAGAGAAGATCTTGAGGAGAGTGTATTCCTTCAGGAGAACTTCTACCAATACTCAGGGGCTAAACCTTGGACAATGGAACTCATTTATACAAGTATAAATGAGTTCACATCAATGGCTCACCCAATTTTTGGATATGTGTGCACTTAGAAAGGAAGCTCTTGGGAAGAATTTTCCAGCAAAGGATCTTCCTAACATGGTTGCAGAGTCGGAGTCAGAATTTTAAACTGCCCAGAGTTGGGAGTTGGAGTCGGACCATACAAATTTTAGGGAATCAGAGTCAGATTTTTTTTAAAAGGTGGAGTCGGAATCAGAGTCAGATCATTTGCCATCTGACTCTGCAACCCTGCATCCCAAACCCGTGAAAGTGGCATTCTGTACTTGGATATTCACACACAGGATGTTAATAAACTGAACTAATATTTTAACTAACTGCTGAAATCAGAGTATATATAATTTTTATAAAAATAGCATCTCTTGGAGAGATAAGTTCAAAAACAAATTAAAGTTTTGAGTTCTATTCTGTGTGCTGAAGATAGTTGTTTATCAACTGAGAACATTACAATAAAATTAAATTATTATTTTCAACTGCTTTTAATATTTTTAGAAGAGTTAAAAAACTGTTAGCTCATCTCAGGATCTGTAGCCCGGCATTCAAATTTGAGAACTGGAAAGTTCTACGTCAAAATAAAGATGTTAAAGGTCAGATATCAATCTTGCTTCAGCTAAGACCATCATAGCAGCCAACTTTGAGGCTCTTACTAAGGTTGAAGGGATCTTTAAGATATTCTTTTTACTTTCAGATCCTAATTCTAAGTCTGGATGACTGATAACTTTGGTGATTGCTCCTGCAAAGAGGGACAAATTTGTTAGGCTTGCCAGCTAGAATCAAGATTCTGGAGATGCCCAACCTTCTGGTTCCCAGATTTCAGTGAGCATGTATGTGTGCCTTCCTTAAACACCAAACACCTATATTGTTATGTTTGAAGGTGATTCAGATCAACTCTAGCACTCCCGAGCTATTCCTGACCTTTTAGGTTGGTGGCTTTGGAGGCCTATTATGATCTTGCTCTTTCAAGAGCGATGGCACTATAAGGGTCAAACAAGATGATTTAATTGTAAAGAGGGTAAAGTTATTTACTTTTACTTCTGAAAGCAATCCTAAGACTTGTATTTTTGTTAAAAATAACATAAATGTTTCAACCATATGGGATTTCTGTTCTAGATCTTACAACTGTATGAGTGAAGCTATATAGGCACTGTGCTAATAGGGAGCTTATAGTTTTCTCTACAATTTTCCTTATGATAAAGACAAACTACCAACATATGAATTTATGCTTCTGACTGAATTCTATCAAAGGAATTAATTTGATTTACTGGTTGGTGTTGATGCTAATTTTCATCATGTTGCCTGAGGAAGTAAAGACATCAACTAAAGGAATTAATAGCTATTGGAGTTTCTGATAAGTACTAACCTCTTTGTTTTAAACAAAGGCAGTGAATCTACCTTTGTTGTTATAAACAGAAGGATATTATTGATTTAACATTAGGTACTCATAATATTTCTGATCTAAATGAAAATTGACATGGATCTAATGAGCCATCTTCATTAGATCACGGATACAATTGTTTCAATTTAAAAGGTATGGCATAGTGAGGTAGCAATCAGAGACGGGAGAAGACTAATTGGACTTCCTTTAGAAATGACCAACTTTAATCTTGGGTGTGGTACAAAGCAAGTTTTGCTCAATAATGGATTTAGAAATGACCAGATTCAACAGGCAATTCTTTTATCCCATTATCAGTCAGGACTTCTAGCTCATCAATCTGGATTCCTTGGTGGAATAAACAACTTGGTGGTCTTAGACTTAATATTAGAAGACTTTTTAATAAAGCTAAAAAAACAGATGAATGAGACATATACAGAAATGCTCTCACCTGTTATAATAAAGCATTAGAAAGGCAAAAAAAGTCTTCCTGAAAAGATATTGTCAGGGAATTGAAAATATAGCTGATGTATTCAAGCTAGTGAAGATATATCCAAATGGAATTATTGCAAGGTCAGCATTATCAGGCTCCTAGATGGTAGGATGACTAATACTACAAAGACTCATTAAAGGAACTCTTTTAAGTACACCTTTTCTGGGTTCTATCAGGCTGCTAAATGGCTTCAAATACATTTATTTTGACTCATTAAAGGAACTCTTTTAAGTACACCTTTTCTGGGTTCTATCAGGCTGCTAAATGGTTTCAAATACATTTATTTTGAGTGAGGGATTATCTTTTTTCACAATGGCAATCATATCTCAATGGATGTGTTTATCATGCATGACAGAATATTGGGATCTTATCAAGAAAGCACTCAATCAAATATTAGATAGGCTGTAATTTTAAATCCTTCAAGTCTGCAGGGCCAGATGATATTTTGCTAGTGTTTTGACAAGACATTGATCTCCTGGCTTCACCTTTGTGCCATGTCTTCAGGGCCTGTTTAGGTTTTGGCTATATTCTATGCAGAGCCAGATTTGCATTTTTGGGAGCCATAGAACGAGCAAGGCTATGGAGCTCCTAAAAATAATAATCATCTCTGAAATAACTTATAACAAACAAAAATTCAAATCAACTACATCTAATTTTAAAGGCTTGATAAGGAATCTTTAAAATTTTACTTTCTATTTAGCACTTTAATAAAAACCCATTTTTTTTTTTATTAAAAGTTTATAAAAGTTGAAAACAGATTGATAGTTTTGGGGCTCCTAGAATCGCGAAGCCCTAGGATGCAGCCTAGTTGGCTTATAGGTACGGCACTGATTCTACATTATTAAAAGTTTATAAAAGTTGAAAACAGATTGATAGTTTTGGGGCTCCTAGAATCGCGGAGCCCTAGGATGCAGCCTAATTGGCTTATAGGTACGGCACTGATTCTATGTCCTAGCAGATTATGGTGTCTTTTATTCCTAAGCTTTGGGTAGTTCTTATATTGAGACTAAGTCCTATTGTCCAATCAGCTTGACATTGTTCTTATTGAAAAATGATGAAAAGACTGATAGACAGATTTCTTAGGGATGGGGTTTTAACAAAATTTTCTCTTCATTACAATCAATTTGCCTATCAATCTGGCAAATTTACTTTAAAATGCTCTCCTAATGAGGTTGTGTCACTCTGAAATAGAGCAATTGGATACAAGGAAATGGTCTTAGGAGTATTTCTTATCCAAGGGGCATTTGATTATTTCTTTCAAGCAAATTAGCCTTGCAGCAAACAAACATTGAATCTGTTTAACAATTATTCATTGGATTGCTTCCATGTTGAAACATAGAGTTGTTTATAGTACACTCTTTAAGGAGGAAGTTAAAATATTCATGAACAGGCATTTGATTATTTCTTTCAAGCAAATTAGCCTTGCAGCAAACAAACATTGAATCTGTTTGTTTGCTGCAAGGCTAATTTGCAGCAAACAAACAGCAATCCAATTATTCATTGGATTGCTTCCATGTTGAAGCATAGAGTTGTTTATAGTACACTCTTTGAGGAAGAAGTTAAAATATTCATGAACGGAGATAGTGCACAGGGGGGAGAAAAAATAACAAGCTTCCTAAATTAAAAACTAGTGTAACTTGTTTTAGTTGCTGTCAAATTAACCTAAGAAATCACAACAAGCACTTGAAGCAGGATAAAAAACTAAGCAGTTAAACTGAGCAGTTGTTTATAGTCAAATTAACCTAATATAGAACATTAAAATTTATGGTCATACTATTGATACATACTCATAAATTTGTTAAATATCTTTAATTGTTTTTCTGATAGGTGCCTCTCTATAACAAATTAAAATTTGTGACTAAAAAATTAACCAGTTCACAGCACTAAAAATCAGACCAGTACACTCTTTTATATAGAACATTTTAATCAGAGAAACATTTTTGGCTCTTACGTCATCTTCAACTCTTACAAAAGTTTTTAATACTGACACAGCACTAAAAATCAGACCAGTACACTCTTTTATATAGAACATTTTAATCAGAGAAACGTTTTTGGCTCTTACGTCATCTTCAACTCTTACAAAAGTTTTTAATACCGAAACATGGGGTTACTTGGACCCAAAAAACAAACATTTTTAGACTATTCTTACTAATGATAGACTTAATAATAAAAATTTTGATGATAAACTGATTTATACTACTTTTGAGACATTTTTCTTGGACTTTAAATGTTTATTGAACCAAAATTTTAATTTTGTGTGATACAAATTATTGAAAATTAGGTTCAAGTAACCCCCTGGGTGGTGTTACTTGGACCCATGAAACATTTTCAATGAAATAAGCAATTATAATGGGAACTGGGCTTAAGTAGGACCTAGGATCTGGAAATAAAACTTGAATGAAATATTTTAAAACCCTTTATATCTTTTTAAGGAAGCCTAATAGGTCATGAAAATGTATGAATTAGCTACTTTACACTTGAACTGAAAACAACCTTCTTTTGAACAGTCTTTAATTTTTCAACTGTAAAATCTGCATACATTCTACACCCAGGAAGCCACTTGTACTTTCGGGGCATTTTTGGTTTCAGATCTATTAAATATAGTATGTACATGAATAGTGGCTAAACCAGTGTTTCCCTAAGTGGTCTATATCGACCCCAAAGGTCGATGATGTCCTGCAAGGGATCCATGTCAACGAAAAAAGCACATTGGAAGTTGATAAATTTGCAAAAATTCAATATTAGCTAAGCAGGGAGGTCAACGAAAAAAACACATTTGAAGTTGATGAATTTACAAAAATTCAATATTAGCTAAGCGGGGAGTCTACCCAAACCCGAAAACATGGCAAGTGGTCTATGAGACAAAAAAAGTTTGGGAACCACTGAACTAAACCATTAATAAAAGAAAATTGACAAAAATTAATGTTATAAATTACTTAAACTGAAATTTTAAAATATAACTAAATCATGTTGCTAGGAATTACTGGGATCCAACTTCGGGGCTGGGTCCAAGTAACCATATTTTTAGGTTATGAGCATGCTATTCATTACATATTAATTTTACTGTTTCTAGCAGTTCTATCTAGCTAATACTATTGTTATTTTCTGAAGGACTGTATACAAAATGCAAATTTCACCTTACCTTGTGTGTAACAGGAGTTTTCAAAATAGTGAGAGTGGAAGTTATTAGGTGACAAAAACTCATTTGTTTACCATACCACAACAAAACCTCAATTATAACAAAACGGGTAGATAGAAACAAGTGTAAACTTGTCATGCAATAGCTAGTACTGCCAAATTGTGAATCATGTTATACTATCCATTGATTGTAGTATTAGGTGACAAAAACTCATTTGTTTACCATACCACAACAAAACCTCAATTATAACAAAATGGGTAGATAGAAACAAGTGTAAACTTGTCATGCAATAGCTAGTACCGCCAAATTGTGAATCATGTTATACTATCCATTGATTGTAAATACAGGATTCATTTAAAACTTTTTCTTGATTTGGAACCAAGTAACCCCATGTTACAGTATTTTGAACAAAGAATATTAATTTAAAAAATAGAATAGTATAATTTTAGAAGAAAGAATATGCAAATTTAAATATTTAAATATTCAAGATTATTTTTTCATGTGCTTGATATATCGTTTTCGATTATATATAAAAGAACTAAATTAAAGACAAAGTGGACCTAGATAAAAATAAAAATAAAATAACCATTTAAGTCCTAGAATGGCTCTCTTGCATTCTTGTTAGAGGTTATTGTGTATTGAATGCAAGAGAGCCACTCTAGGATTTAAATACAGTTATTTTATTTTTATTTTTATCTAGGTCCACTTTGTCTTTAATTTAGTTCTTTTATATATAATCGAAAATGATATATCAAGCACATGAAAAAATAATCTTGAATATTTAAATTTGCATATTCTTTCTTCTAGAATTATACTATTCTATTTTTTAAATTAATATTCTTTGTTCCAAGTATTAAAAACCTTTGTAAGAGTTGAAGATGGAATAAGAGCTGAAAACGTTTCTCTGATTAAAATGTTCTATATAAAAGAGTGTACTGGCCTGCTTTTTTAGTGTTGTGAACTGGTTAATTTTTTAGTTAAATGCTGATTAAAGCAGTAAAAGATTGATAAATTTGTAAAATTTGTGATTTATGTGAGTTTGTTATAAAGGGGTTACACTGTAGTTGTATGCAAGTTTGATTTACTTAAATCATATAAACTTAAGTACAGTATATCATGCAATATTACTTTAGCACTGGGAGTTATGATAAACAATGAATGAATCACTGTTTACTAGCTTATCAGTGCATAGTTATTTACTAATGAATCACTGTTTACTAGCTTATCAGTGCATAGTTAATTACTAAAAAAATTATTTTTAATTTTGATTAATCTTTATAAATGAAAATTTACATATTGTTGCAACTAATTATTATATATTTAAGAAATAAAATTATAGATTTATAAAATCATTATCAAATTAATACACATTAATTTGACAATGCTTGATAATATACACTTTATCTATATATAACTTTTATAATAATTTATCTAAATTTATTATTTATTGATTAGATAAATAAAAGGTGTCCAAAAATTATATGTACAAATTCTGTTTTATAACCAATAAATCAACAATGCTAAAAATTCCCATGATAAGTCATTTTACAGAGAAACTTATTAACTTTTTCTGTATAAAGTGTTTGCTTATACCAAGTTTTTTTTTTTTTCAGATATTCATATGTACTTATCCAAAATAAAACAGGAGAAAGCAAAGTGTGTTTAATGGCTTATTGAAATCAAATCAAATACACAAGTCCAACAAAGATTTAGAACTAATTACAACAGAACTCTTCCATCAAGAACTAATATGAATTTGTAACTGAAAACAAAAAGCACTTTTAGAGTATAAGTTCTCACTAAAAAAATTTTATTAAAAGCAAAAATGTTTTCAATATCACAGATACCATCTGTGATATTGAAAACATTTTTGCTTTTAATTAATTAACATTTTTTAATTAAAAACATTTTTCGATATCACAGATACCATCTGTGATATCGAAAACGTATGGAGTTAGCAACCGAAGATGGTATCTGTGATAGTGATATCGAAAACGTTTTTGCTTTTAATAAAAATTTTTTAGTGAGAACTTATACTGCTAAAAGTGCTTTTTGTTTCAGTTAGAGATTTATACATGTTAAGCAGTTTGTTTATTTTGAACTTATTCTTATTATTAATATAAATTTGGTTCAAGAAATTTAATTGAAGTGGAAATGTAGAGCAAAAGGAGCAAGGTGTCCTTGAATGTCTGAAAAAAGTCAAGCATATTCAAGAGAGCTTTTGTTTGCAGTCCGTGCAGGTCAACAGAATTGCATCACAAGAGTTAAAGATTCCTCATTTGACAATGCATGATATCTTGCATAAATGCTTGAAGTTCCACCTAACAAGCTATGAATCTTGCAACAGATTATGCAAGAAGATAAGATTGCATGCAAGGAATTTGCAATGATTATGCCTGTGGATTGGCCATGGTGGTGCAGTTCATTGGCCAGTTAGATCTCCAGATATTACATCCTGTGATTGATTTCTGCAAGGATTCATCAAAGATTTTGTGTATAATATGCAGGTAATAGACCTTGATAATTTAAAAACAAGAATCACAGCTGCTATTGAATGAATTTATGTGGAAATGCTGCAGCATACATGGCAGTACTTGAGTATCAGCTGGATATTTTGTGAATCACTAATGATGCTTATATTGAATATTTGTAAAATAATTACTTTAATAAAAGAAAGTTTGGAAAATACAGATTCTAAAAATTCTTGGTTAATAATCTTACATTGCCATCATAAAATTCATTAAAGGATAAAGTTGTAGAGATAATTTTTGTACTCTCTGTACTATGGAAATTAAAAACAACTTAACCTGATATTTATAAAAGAAAATATTTTTTTTTCTTTTGAATAAAAAATTTTATTTTTGTACTCTCTGTACTATGGAAATTAAAAACAACTTAACCTGATATTTATAAAAGAATAAAATTTTTTATGCAAAAGAAAAAAAAAATATTAAGAGTTGTGTATTTGCTGAAATATTTTTACAAGTGTTTTTATTTCAATTACAAATAAAATATATTTTTAAAAATTATTTTTGATTTATAATACCATATTTGAAAAAAGTTTTTTAAATTGTCATCACTTTTAAAAATATTTTATTCTGACTGTTGTATTAATTATTTTAGCTGTTTTATAAATGATCAAATATTTTTATATACTGTATTATAGATTATATATATATATACACATAACGCTTAGTATTTTTCCCCCTTGTATAAAAAATTTAATTTTTGTAAATATCAGATTAAATTGTTTTTAATTTCCACAGTATTTAATGTCTAAAAATTATCTGTATAACTTTTTCCTTTAATGAAATTTATAATGGCCATATAGGATTATTAAATCAGAAATTTTAGAATCTATTTTTCAAAGTTTCATAAAAAAAAAAAAAATTCATTCAATTTAAAACTGGAAATGTTTGATCTTAAGAATTACAGTATATAGATCAATTAGAAAACTATATGCTATAATTATAAGTTTAAATTTACGATAAATTGAAAACACATTGTTTATAATCGTCTTAGCAATGCATATCGCAAAACGATTGGAATTTCCATTACATGCCGGACGAATAATAACAATCAAGATGTTAATACGGTTTTTCTTATGTATAAAATTATTTTATTTCTAATAATCATAGGATGATTTATTCTAACCATATCATACTAACATTACAATAAAATTAGCAAAACAGCAAACGAAAAACTAAAAAATTTAGCTTACAAACTAGAAACTTAGGCTTAATAAAGGAACACGTGGCCGGTGCCAACATAGTAAAAACTATCTAAATAATAAATAAAGTGCGTAAAAGCGTAAAATATTCACTCACATTATATATCATGGTAAAGAATACAGTAATTACGCGTTTATTTATTATTTATTTAGTTAAAATAAAAACCACGTGGACTGGGAAGACATTCAAAATCGCGCACGATCTCATACAAACCATGTGGTTATTCACAAGCGGTAGATGGCGCGGTGAATTCCATTTATTTTGATTGGTCGGTGACCACACTGGAATGTAATCGGGAATTAAAACTCCTCTGTGACGACAACCCGATAATGTTCATTGAACAATACCATACGACATCGCCAATCTTCTTATTTTTATCCTGTTTAATTAAAGCAGGCGTAATAATCGATATTACAAAATTATCAGAAAATATTGCGCAAAGTTCCATCATAAAATGAAAAGAATTTAAAAATTATATCATGAGATTAAAAAATAAAAACAAATGTGGCTGTATTTTATTTACAATGCTAATGACGTTAAAGTTCGTAATGTATTAAAGACAGTGTATTACAGCTGTAACCTAAAGCAAGGAAAAAAATACAAGTCTAAGAAAAGGATATAGAGATAATGTACTTGAAAAACGGGTTGCATCCTATATTATTTAGACAGAGGATGTTGTTCACTTTTAACTTCCTTTACTTATATAGTTGTTTATGTATCTAATCTAAGATTTTTGTCGTCTCTAAAAGCATTTTAATCAGTCAACATATTATAAAACAATTTTAGTAACAGCTAAAAGAAAAATTAAGGTCTGTATCATAAAGTTTTTGAAATTAATAATTAAACTCCAGAAAAGAAAGTTACCTCTAAATTTTTAAAAATTTTAATTCAGTAATTTTCTTCTGATTGTTAGAATAAATTGTTAATGTTTGGATTATTTTTATTATTAGAAACAAGTACAAAACTCATTCGAGTAACCTGGATAAATTTTTAGTTAACATTTACAGCGAAAAAACATTAGAAAACAGTACTTTTTAATTAATTAAATATTATTTTCTATAGTGATATGCAAATTGCGTTTACAATACTTGTAAATATTTTATCCCTTCATATTTTTTGGCTAAGAAATAATTTTTTTCAGAAATTTGTAATAAATAAGAAAGAATGTTAGGAATTAAATTAATAAAAACAGTTTTAATTTAAAATAATACATATATAATCAATAATTTTTCGATTATGTTTCATAAAATTTTAAAATATCACATTATGGAAGTTTAATAAAACTGATTCATAGTATCAAATTAAAAAAAAAATACTTATTTTTAAATGATACAAATTTGTATAAATAGATAACACGAAAAAAGCACTTATAAGTTTCTCATTATCTCTTACTAGAGTCTATTGGTCGAAAGAACAACAAAGTTTTCGAATTCACCAATAATGATCTGTTTTGGAAAAAGTTTTGGACTTTGATTCTCTATTTATGATAATTATACTTTCCCACAGTTTCGAATTATTTTTGCATATTTGCAAGTATAATATAATAATTCCGTTTTTTTAAAATATCGTTTGTTTTTTAATTATTTTTTTTGTAGCTAATATTCTTTGCTCGAATATTTATTTTAAGAATTCATGCAAATATTATAACCACTCACACAAGATTAAGTTAATTTCTACGATTTTTATTTATTTTTATATAGACAATTTAAAAATTATTAATTTAACTATTTTTGACGCATTTTAATAATATATCATATTTTCGTCTTTTATAATTAATTTATTCTAAAATTATTTATGCTACATTGAATTCATTATAATTAAAAACTTGAATATTTCGCTTAAAAAGTCTGATTTAAATTTTAATACAATGTTACACTTTAGATAGTTATTGATTAACTTCACGTGTCAGATAAACGATGCCACGTGACTAAAATGACGTCATTTTTACGTTTACATGCTCTGACATCGCTATCACGTTTTCATTCACAAAGCGACTTTTAAACCGGAAACGCGACTTTTATTTCGTTTCCGTTTCTTTTTATTCTTGTTTTTCAATTTCAATGTTTCATTTTTATAATAAATTATTAGTTTTTTAATCGTTAATGGATCTGTCCATCAACTAAAAATATAAAAATTGCAAATTCTTAGAGTAATTTTAATATTTATTTTAAAGAAGCACTAAACTTTTCTCTGACTTTTACAAAATATGCTTACGTAATTGTTATTGATTTGAGTATTGTCTACCGAAATTTTATTAGTTTTTTTATTTTTATTTTAGAACTATTAAGAGAGAAATGATTAGGAATGATGAGATTCATCATATACAGTGGGAAACAATAGAAGAAGATCTAGATGTTCCTCGAGCTTCGCTCGAGGAACATCTAAATCTCCTATTTCCTAATATGTTTTTACCAAGAGGGTCAAAATAAATGCAGCTGTAGCCAACCTCCCACACGAAGACAATATTTTGGTGCCAAATTTCGGAGGGTCTAGAAGGAATTTTAACAATTTAGCTAGATTTTAAAAATAGACGACAGTTTTTTTTTTACTTTTTTATAATAATATCAGAATTCGAATTTAATGTGCTATGACTCAAAAATGTTGCATTTTATGTTATTTTTGTTCGTTTTAATCATTCTAATTAAAACTTGAATTTTTTTTTTATATGCTAAATTTATACTTCTTTATTTATGCTTTGTTTTCCTTTTTATTTTTATTTTTCTCTACTTCCTGCAACATCTAGTTGGCTGATTTCCAAACTTTCTCCGTTTTCTATTAACATTATTATTATTTAGCTTTTTTTAAAAATAAGTTTAAGTATTATTTTGTTAAACTATTTAAGACAGTTGTGTGACAATGAACAAATATTCCATTTTCCCCATTAATTTTATCATTTTTTTTATTTTTTCTTTTTGTCCATTTAATTAACTTCTTCATGGCTTTCCATGCAATAATTTTATATATTTGATTCTATAAAGCTATTTTCTAAAAGTACTTGCGTTTACTCTTTAATCATTCACAATGCATGGTAAGCTAGAGAGTGAATAATCTTTTATTGGGATGTGTGCCAATACTGATGAGATCCTCAAAATTTAACGAAAAATATTAAGTAAACCACAAAGTTATTTATTAATTTATCATAACATTTTCCATTCGAGATTATATAGATATAATTAAAGGCATGAATCCACTGTTTACTATATCATAATGTGATTTGTGTGCAGTTACATGCAGTTGTGCAACATGAAAGAAGACTTGTGTGTGCAGCTGTAATACATTCACAGTTCAAATCAAGGCCTTTTATATATATTTTAATATTTATGAATAAAAAATTTGCATTAAACATTATTTCTTTCTGTCATGCTGAGTACCCCGTAAACTAGTATCTGTTGTATATCTGCTTTGGATATACAGGCTATATAGGCGAAGTTTATAGTTTTGCTTGTTTGCTCCAACTTTCACTTTTAATAATTATAATTTTTATTATATACTGTGTATGTGTGTATATATACATATAAATCTACAGTATACTCTCTCTTAATTTTTATAATCTTATAATTATAAAAAAAGCTATTTTAGTTCAAACCTATAGATTATTATGAATGTTTTTTAAAAAGTTATATATCATTCTATCCACTCAAAAACAGCAAAGAAAAATTATAATTAATTAATTTTTGTATAGTCTAATATTTTAAAATATTCAAGTATTTAATTTAAATTTAAACAATAATGTTCTTATCCTTGCTATAGATCTTGTTTCCTCTGAACTTTAAAAAATATATTTTTTTATATTTTCGCCTTTATTTAATGGAAAATATTCTTTTTATTTTATTTTTTTTGTTTTAATTGGTTTTATAATTCTTAATAAATCCAGACTAACATAGCGTAATCTGTAGATTCATTAATAATTATAAAACCAATATACTGTAGATTACAATAGACCATTGGTAGTCGCAGTGCTAGGGGCTATGAAAAATCCCCTTCCTACATCTACATCTACAATATAGGTTAACATCCCCTTAATCTGTAGATAAGAATAAGCTGTATCGCTTCCAAATTATCTCGTTTTACGATTTTAAAATAATTTCTTTATCCTAGCCAAATTCACGATGTCGTTACCAATTTTAGATGTTTAAAGTTAACTAATACAATAATTTTCCCTGTTGGTGGAAGCGGAATATATTTATCATCTGATACCACGTAAAAGGCGCCTAAAGGGTTCGCCTTGAGTCACTCGGCTATGTTCTTGTCCATCCCTAAGGCCTTTGATGGGACCTCATACGGACACCGGACATCCAGTGGGCTTACAGGCCTCGCACCGAATTTCGAAGTTCACAAACAACCCCAAGGAAGGGATTAAAAAAAATAAATTTATTTGAAATTTCGCCGTATCATTAAAGTGCAGATATACCCAGCTAACATATTTAAAAATTTCTAGAATCAATAGGTGGCCACTTCCTGTTCTTTTCGAATATTTCAGTATACAAATACCTTTTAAGTCTTTTAGCGGTCTTAACAGTATAATTGAAAAATCATTATAAATTACAATTTGGACTTTTGAATCATAAAATCTTTCTGGAAAGTGACTTCGTTAATTAACTTGGCAACTGATCGCCCCCCCTTTCAAATATAATATCCTAGTTAAGAATTTTATCTGAAGGCTTTTATCCATTTTCTGGTTATACCAAAAAACCGAACAGAATAACATGTCAAAGATAGAGAATTTTATTCCCCAAACATTCCAAACAAGAAATGAGTTTAAGTGAATTAAAATAGGAAAGGTTTGTTATAAAACAAGTTTAATGTTAGCTCTCCTAATACCAGTTAAACAAAGACGATGTTTTTTAAATATTTTCTCTCTGGAATGAGAGAATATCAAATTTTTTCTCCCCTTTGGCATGAATTTGCATTTTATTTGCAAATAATCTTCATGATATGGATAAAATGTGTCTTTAAATACGCGTAATCTTCATATAATTTTTATAAACTATGGTTCCTATACAGTAAGCTTAATAATAATGAAACAATTTTTTTGCTAGCAAAGAAAGAATAACAGAAACGAAGTTCGAGCTAAAGCTGGCAGGATGTCAATGATTTGCAAAGTTAATAATGAAGGAAATTCATGTACTGCTGTTAATAAAGAAAATTTGGATTATAGTCGCTTATAATAATTAACGTATTTATGTTAAGCAAGCACAATAAAAACTAAATTAACCACAAATTTACAAAGGTCTCAATACTAGAGAGGAAACGGAAATCGGCGGCAAAGATGTCGAAAATTTTAAATTCCAATTTAAACTTTCAAAATGTTATTGATTTTTAATAGTTCTACGTAATATCAGCATTCGTTTGATATCTTTCCGAACTCGATATGATTAGAAAGAAATTTTTAATGGAAGAAACTTCATGCAACGGAACTATACTAAAAATTCGAGTTGACAAGATGCTTAAACTATTAAATTGTTTGCATAAATATTTTGATATAGATTAATTCGCAAATACAAGCTTTCTGAAAATTATCTAATTTTTCAAACTTTTATGATGAGTTATAACAACATTTTATATATGAAAAACATTATTTTGTCAGAACTTAAGGTGACTGGCATAATTGGAAAAAGAGCTTCTAATAAGGAAGGATTAACGAAAAGTTCAATGAACAAGAAGTCACCTTAAAAAGGAGAAGAATATCTGACCTTTATCAAAGGTCAAATATTCTTCTCCTTTAATAAATTTTTATTTATAAAAATAATAAAAAAACACTATTAAAATTGTACGAACATAAGAGCAACGGCAAGATTTCAAAACTTTACACGTGAAAAAAACTTGCGTTGTTATAGATTAACGAATGCTATGTTTAAATGGATATATTTTGCACATAATGGCCAGCATATTTCAAAACCTTTCGCATGGGAGACATTTCAGATTAAACTCTTTGTTAACGGATTTTAATATTTTAAGCGTGAAGATAAAAATGTATTAAATTGATATTACCTTTACTCAGTTGTAAATTAATTCCAAAAATGTGTTATATGTTACCACGTGTGTTTAATATCGTCCTATGAGTGACCTCGATGACCACATCTTTAGCACTACTTAACATAGTTTCGCTGAATCATTATTTAATGCTCGCGATATTTTCGCTTACTTTCTAAATTTTTGTTTCCTCTGATTAATCATAAAAATTTAATTAACAAATATCAGTAATTTGAATGCAATTATTTTCAAATCATTACTTTAAAAAGATTTAATAATTTTTTCGGTTACTTCAATACACAAAGAAATTAATTATATCAATGCAAGAATATTATTGTTACAGGTATAAATCTACTTTTGATATGAAACATATGGAAGTTATTGCTCAAACAATATATTAAACAGGCTCTATTAATATTTTAAAAACTTAAATTTTAATTAAAGAATAAAATTACTGATGACATTATTTGGCCATTAAAGCAAAACAGGAATGAGATATTTATTTTATTATTTTTTAATAAATTAAAGTCGACCGCGAATTGTCCACTAGCAACAATATAACTCGATCTGCAAAGCATTTTCTCTAAATAGGTCAAGTTCCGGACTTGTTAATTAATGAAGCATCACTAATGTGAATCCTCATAGCCTAAGGTTATAATTTTAATAAAAACCTGCCCTTCTAAGAATAACTATATAAGCTATAACATTAGCGCCATATAAATGAAAATAGTAGATCGAAAGATGATAACGAGTAGAGAAAACTTTTCAAAAGGACTACACTTTTATCTGATGCAGGCGTTGAGAAATGAACAAAGAAATTATAATATTTCTTCACACACAATACCTAAACCGATATGCACAGCCATTTTGAAAACTTATCTTGAAAGCCAGGAATGAATATCTTGGCTTTCAAACACGTGCTTTCAAGACAAATTTTCAAAATGGAGGCGCATATCGGTTTAGGTATTGTGTGTGAAGAAATATAATTTCTTTGTTCATTTCTCAACGCCTGCACCAGATAGAAGCGCAGTCCTATTGGAAAGTTTTCTATACTTATCGTGAATTTTCGATCAATACTATTTTTATTAAGATGGCGCTTTGTAAATCCGTATCCAGTTTTCATTTTTAATTGCTAAATTAAATTATATTTACAGCTAAATATTTTATTGATTAGTTATCACAACTAAAGTTTAAGTTTCAATTATTTTTCAGATATTTGAAAATATTTAGTAAAAATATAATAAATTATTTATTCGAAATATATTTATTTTTAAATTACTCCAACGAGAAACTCACACATTCAATAAAATACCAATAAAAGTTATCTAAATGGAAAATTAGGTAAATTAATATCCGCCATTATATTTATTATCGCATCTTCTCGCGTCGCGTTGCTCTTCCGTCGCGACCAAGTTAACTTTGTTTCCGAATGTTAATTTAATATAAAAAAATGTATTGGGGAACAAACAATTCTATTTCAGAAATTTATGCAATTTTATTTAAAATATCTAACGTAACGCAGTTTTATTTTCTGATTATTCTATGAACTAATCTCTTAACGATTTGTTTATGGGATGATTAAAGATTTTCTCCATATAATCAGGAGCATAGAGAGACGTCGCTGGAATTTTATCCCATCATCCTCGCCCTCTCGTCGACCCTGCATACGATACGTTATGAAAAGTGCATTAAATATTTTCTTTTTGTTAGCGATTCGTATGAAAATTGAATTTACCTCGAGAACCACACACTTTTAATACCTAGTCCAGCTGCAATATATAGTATAGTATATATAGTTTTAATTCATAAAGGAAGATAGAGGCAGGGGGAATGCTCAATGCCACGCGACAGTAAAAACTATGGCAGAGTTTTTTTTTTCTAGTATTATAAGCGAATCTTTTCCGACTTAAAGCGAGAAAAACATTTACAAATAAAGAATTTCACATGTACAAAAATATAGAAAAATCACTTGGCATATCGGAAACTTTCATTGATTTGGTGAGTTCCGATGAATTTCTCGTTGGATCAGTTAAAACTAATATATATAAAAATTCACAAGCTATTAAAAAACGATAGTCCGTGTTATTGAATACGATATATAGTACTTTAAAAACTTTCAAAAATTAATTGACTTACCTTAAAAACCGTTGAAAACAACTGCGGTACAAGACCGCACAAAATCTAATGTATTATAACTAATAAATTCTATTATTCTAATACTACTAAATACTAAAAATGAATAAACTAATAAAAATTTAAAACATTTACAAATGAATAAATTTCAAGAGCCTAACCCGATAGCAACCGACTATGACACTAGCTAATACTATACTGTACTAACTTCAGCTCCTCATTTATCGAGGCCCTTCCAGAATAACCAATGAGAAGCCAGGATTTTGTAGATGTCAAAGGCCAATGAAATTGCTTTATTCAATGCAAAAATATTTGCAAAGTGTGAAATGAATCGAAACTCATCATAAACATCTGGTCATAGACTAGGAAAACATCTTTCGTTTCATAAGAATATCCATTGTTTATTTCAAAACTAAAATATTTAATTCTTTAACATATAACTGTGAAAATGTAAAAGTGGCGGCGGAGTTACCAGGTGGTCATTTAACATTCGTTTATTAATTAAATTTAAAAATATTTTTACTAACTTATGTCTGAAAGCTAACTTAGTGGTTACTAAGAATAAATTACCCCTAAGAATACATAAAAATTCTTTAGGAGTATGCATTTTTTGCGTGTCATAATACATGACATACCATTTTTATTTATTAATAAAGGATGCGTGATTTAAAAAGTTTAAAAAACCGTCAGTTTAGCAAAAATATCAATCGTCAGAAAACGTAACAAGTGTCGCAAAAAACAGAGATGGAAAGTGTGACGTAACAATGGATGCTGACGCGATTTATTTTTCATTGTTTAATGTCACTCTACAATAACCAATAACGTATAATGTAACGTTATCATCATATTATCAAAAATATAACAAACGTAACATGCAATTAAGCTTATTATATCTAAAATCAGAGATGGAATAGCATGATAAACATGAATAATTAAAACAATGAGATGTTTAATAATTATATACTGTTATTGTGGCTAGTTTTTTATTACATACTGTCTCTCAAAATAAGCAATATTCTAGAAATTTTCCTTGAAAATGATTTTAGTCGTTTGAAATGGGGTCAATGACACATGGAATACAAAAGAAATTCAAACTCACAAGTCAGTATATCAAAATTGTGAGCAATGGCGGACTAAGTCTAAAAATATTGGTTGCCAGGAAAAAAAAGAGAGCCTATCCACAATTATAAAGATATTATTTAATTTTTATAAGAAATTTTAAGGGGACCCACTTAATCAGGAGCCTACAGGACCCACGTTCCATCGAGAAAACAGACATCCTGGTCAGTCCGCCATTGATTGAGAGGCACGTGTTATTTATTTATTTATTTATATTATATATATATATATAAATAAATAACACGTGCCTCTCAATTTTTTGTAGGGTATATATATATACACACACCCTACAAAAAATCAATATTGGGTGTTCCCCTCATCACTGTTATAAAGAGAATTAAAAGCCATATGTGCTCTAACAAAAAAAAGATCTGTAGGATTTTTCAAGTTTTTTCTTACGTTAATCTGAAGCGAGTTTATTTTTCGCAATTTCAACTGAGGCACATTGTAATTGATCATTTTAGATGACAGTTCTCCTTTCATAAATTTCATTAACAGTTGCATATTATGTAACTGTACAGTCGATTCCAAAAAGGTGTTCACGTAGGCGGAAGATATTATGTTTTCTTATCATACCAATGAGATTAATCGGTTCAGGCACAAATTCGAGTTTGGAGGGCTTTGGACGATTCCATTTATTTTTTCTAAGCAACAGGGTTAGGTAGATTTAATGACAGGTATTCAATCATTTTATCAGAAAATTGATTTTGAGCATTTATTAGGAAAGTTTCAATTTATTATTTACGAATTAATCTATCTTATTATTAATTTAAGCAATTTGCAGCATTATATGGTCGTAACTATACGAGTAATTAAGAGATAAGTTGTCAAAACATTAAGCAAAGCACTGGCAATAACAATGGCGACTACGGGAAGTATTTTATTTTATTGTTTTATTTGAAAATGTATACTACTTTCTGCGTTTGTAATAAAATTAAAAATTGTTCTTAAACGATTCTCAATAATAAAGTGTTTAATATCCGTTAAATGACCAAACGATATTTATTTCGTTTCCATGGCAACTTTATCGTCTGTTTTAAAAAAGAAAATATAAAAATTGAACGTGAGTGTCAAAATGAATTTTGTATTATTATGTCTGTTATGGTTTTCTACCAATTTTTCTAATAAGAGTTGATATTTGTGTTGGATAGTCAAAGTTATAGTTTATGTTCCATATATATATAAATAAATAACACGTGCCTCTCAATTTTTTGTAGGGTATATATATATATATACACACCCTACAAAAAATCAATATTGGGTGTTCCCCTCATCACTGTTATAAAGAGAATTAAAAGTCATATGTGCTCTAACAAAAAAAAGATCTGTAGGATTTTTCAAGTTTTTTTCTTACGTTAATCTGAAGCGAGTTTATTTTTCGCAATTTCAACTGAGGCACATTGTAATTGATCATTTTAGATGATAGTTCTCCTTTCATAAATTTCATTAACAGTTGCATATTATGTAACTGTACAGTCGATTCCAAAAAGGTGTTCACGTAGGCGGAAGATATTATGTTTTCTTATCATACCAATGAGATTAATCGGTTCAGGCACAAATTCGAGTTTGGAGGGCTTTGGACGTTCCATTTATTTTTTCTAAGCAACAGGGTTAGGTAGATTTAATGACAGGTATTCAATCATTTTATCAGAAAATTGATTTTGAGCATTTATTAGGAAAGTTTCAATTTATTATTTACGAATTAATCTATCTTATTATTAATTTAAGCAAAATGCAGCATTATATGGTCGTAACTATACGAGTAATTAAGAGATAAGTTGTCAAAACATTAAGCAAAGCACTGGCAATAACAATGGCGACTACGAGAAGTATTTTATTTTATTGTTTTATTTGAAAATGTATACTACTTTCTGCGTTTGTAATAAAATTAAAAATTGTTCTTAAACGATTCTCAATAATAAAGTGTTTAATATCCGTTAATTGACCAAACGATATTTATTTCGTTTCCATGGCAACTTTATCGTCTGTTTTAAAAAAGAAAATATAAAAATTGAACGTGAGTGTCAAAATGAATTTTGTATTATTATGTCTGTTATGGTTTTCTACCAATTTTTCTAATAAGAGTTGATATTTGTGTTGGATAGTCAAAGTTATAGTTTATGTTCCACCATGTCTTTCTGAAAATTCGGTATAAAGACAAAGTATAACAGATTTCAATAGTTACATATTTAGGTATGTTCTATTTATATAAAAATATAACTAGCTTTCACTTTGTATTTTTATTGTTTTCACCCAAAACATTATAAAACAATTGGACTTGATTTGTAAAGATACAAATTCTAATCTCAGTTTCTATAAAATTTCGTTTTAAAAATCATTTCTTATGAAATACTTTATTAATTATATCAGTAAATGTTTATTGTGAGCTAATCATATATAAATATGCATTTGCTTCAGATTTATCAAAATAACTGTCTTTCGAATATATATATATATACTATTTATAAATCTAATTATTATAATTCATAAAACATTGCTGCCATTCTCGATACGAAATCTTTTTTCAGTTTAAACTTAAAAAAAATCACATTTAATGTAAATAAAACTTTATTCTTATCCTCAATGGGAATATATATAATACTTTATATATAGTTTATATATAATATATGGCGCAAACAAATATGGCATATTTATATAGAAAATATTAGAATTTAAAAAAATAAATCTGTAAATATATCATACTCATAATTACCAATATTCAAAATTTAAAAAAATTATATTAGAGCGTATTATCTATTTACTCAATTCATAACTAGAAAATCTGCCTGGCTTGAAATAGTAAGCAGCGATCAGTATTTTCAGTTCAGAGTACTGTAATCGACTCATCTCATTCGTATACGTCACCCCTATTCTTAGAATGGATGCGTCCATTTTTAGCTTCCACTAGGAGATTCGAATTGACAGTCTTTAAACGATCAACTTCCGGTAAGCTCAGTCCCTGCGAAACAGGTGAACACGTTTTTGGAACCGACAGTAGGTTGCTATTTTTGGGTTCCATAAACAGAATATTGGACTGATCGCATTCTTCAGAAAACAATAAAATCTGAACGGTTTAAACCTGAAAGATAACTTTCAATACATTTTTCTGAGAGGTGTGGCCTGATTTTAAATTTTTCCAGATATTTAAATTGATCGCTTTTAGACAACATAATATATATACTTCTAATTCAGTTATTAATATATGAAATTCCATTTATGACTCTCGAAGAAAATTTATATTAAATTTTTTATGATCTTTCAGTGAATGACATCTAATGCTTTGCTACTCTAGAAATCTAATTGATTTTTTCTTTCACTAAGATTCTAAAGCCTGAGTTGTAATTTAAAAAAAAAAAATCTGTTTTTGAGTATTTTATGGATAAATTAACATTTATAATGCTAGTTATTGTCCGTTCAATAAAACTTAATCATCGGATAAAACCAAATAAATAGATTTTACAGGTATCCTATGATGTAGATGGTGGTCATTTGCTGTTTCCAAAGATAATTATCTGTTCTATAATATTCTAATTATCGAAACTATTGTATATCGTTAAAATACCATTAGAGTAGTTTGGTTTGGACTTTGTTAAGAGGTTTGTTAAGGTAATAAAATTACTAAGGGATAATTTAGAGTAAAATTCAAATTGCTTTCAAACTTTAGCTCATTACCAGTGAATAGAGCAGAATAAGAATTACAAATCATTAAAAGTACATTGAAAATTAAAAAAAAAATTAACATACATCTGCATAGATCAGTCTATAGTAAATCTTTATTTTAAAAGTTTTCAATATTATTTTGAAATATTAGATTTATTAATATTAACAGTTATTTCGATGGAGAATTTGGAACAGGAGTCAATCCACTCCTGTTCCAAATTTAATAACGTTTGTGGGAGAAGGTGAAAAAACCAAACGAAAATCCGAAATTATCATTTGACAAATCATTAAATCATTCCGCAGGAACTTGTAGAACTTCAGTAATTAAAAATGGAAAGTGACTTCAACACTCTTGAAAAAGATCTAAAAAACTCCTAAACAGCGTTTAGATGATTTTGATAACTGTTTCATTCATAGAAAATCCATAATTATTAAAAAGAGAAACAAATAACCATATCAAGTTTAATAAAGAGGCTACAGGAGGATAGGCCCTATATGTTTTGACAGAGAATGAAGCATACACTACAAAATTTTACCATATTTGGGTTTTAAATAGAAAAAAAAAAAAAATGGAATGAAGACAATTTTTGATCGAACTCGAAATGACATTAAAAAAACGAAGGGAATTTTAAAGGAAATAAAAAGAAATAATTCATTGCCCAATTCTAAACTTCTAATTTATCAAGATGAAACCTAGATTCGTATAAATCAAGCTTGCCTTAAGGATTGGCAAGATAGTAAGAGCATTAAGACATCTGAATTAAAATACCATCGTCATAAGAAAACAGGTATATTATTTATCACGCTGGCTCGAAAGATTTTTTTGTATCAAATTCTATATCATTTTTTAATTCCAAAAAAATCAATAGAAGATTACCATCATGAAATGTATTTAATTTATTAAATTTATTTAAAATTATTTAAAAAATTTGCTTAATTTTTTATAGACCCAAACTGTTAGACTGGTGGAGATCCGACATCCTAGATTAAAAAATTATTTTAGCAAAGTAAATAGCACCAAAAAATTCGGATTTATATAAGAAAAATAACTGAAACATATTTACTATCTTCTTTTCATAGCTTGCAACTTTTAGATTAAAAAAAAAAAAATTGTAATTAAAAAGTTGCTTGTTATAGGCTGCTGCATTAAAAATAAAAATATTTCGAAGAATATGTGTTTTCAAATATAATTTTTATGTCGCTCATTTAATTTTTATAAATATATATACAGACAACGGTGGATTTATGTAAGGATTAATAGGGCTTATCGCTAGACTCCCATCTTTTAGGAAGCCCCAAGGCACAACATAAAGAAGTGCTAGAACAAAGATGTGTAAAATAATACTAATTTAAAAATTTTTTGTTAAAATATCGTTATTAAAAACTTCGATAGTAAAATAAAAGTAGAAAAATAATATAGAACCTAATTAATAATTTATTATAAAATTTCCACATTGTTATATTACTTAATTTTTTCATTTATATTTAATGTTTGTAAAAGTTACACATTTATAAAATGTTTCTTCATGTATAAAATATATTTTTTTAAATTTATTATTTAAAAATTTTTAGAGAGGCAGCGAAAATACTTCAAGCTCAGGGTCCCCAGAATATTAGATCGGTCCATATACAGTTGTGTCAAAACCATATTGTAGCCGTTAGGATACAAGTTAACGGAAAAATACGTTATACTGTAGGCGACATACTGTCTACCAATATCTCTTATCTTCTTTTAGTGCTCTGTCACACTTCTCTCGGCATGAATCTTTTCTCTTACTTTTCTTAATTCGCTTCCCTTTATACTAATTTTCCCTAGAGGATAACTTTCGAGCAGGTTTCTATTTCTTTCATTCCCGTTCTACTGATATCCTGTTGACAATCGAACACTGCAAATTTAGCTCAAGGCATATTTGTTAACGCAGAAGGTGTACTACTTAACGTTTGAAGATCGCGAGCCATACAAAAGATATACCGCTTTCGGGTGAATTCCGATGAGACATCTAAGGGAAAATTTGAGAAAAACACTTAAAAAACAATGGTAGCGTTGTTCCATGCAATATATTATAATGCGATTCCTTTAATTTTTCGATTTTGAAAATACTTTCCTTGGTCAATTACATTTATAAGCAAAGTTTACTACGACATAGTAGTTATGAAAGGAAAGAAAGCTTCAGTTACTGAAAAAATTGATTCTGATTTAATATTTTACTAATAATTCAGTATCGGGAACTACTATGATAGTTAATCGGAGGCAATACTCCAAATGAGAATTGGAAATTTTTGTCCTGTTAAAAATATCTTTTGGAAGCATAACGTTCGCGGACTATAAGTATAGCCCGCGGCTCATGGTAGGCCTACAGGTATATTGGCACAATCATAAGCACTCACATAGCATGTTATTTTTGCAGATTCAGCTCTACATTACAGTTTATAAAGCTTTCCTTCTATGATTGCTGTTGCAACAATCTCATTTCTTTTACTGATTGTACATATTTTATCCTTAAATTTTACCTTATAGCCATGTTTAGTTATGCAACTTATTGATACAGATTACATACCAATGTAGGGACATATAATACATCTGTTACTGTAATATATGACACAGTTTTCATTGGTGTAATGCATCGTAATACAGCTTTATCAATTTTTCTTGCTTGTATGCATGTGTCATTAGCTAAATAGACTTTATCTTCAGTTTTATGGAAATCAGTGAATTTGTCATGTGCGATGTGGACCAGAATCAATGCACCAATTTGTCATGTGCTGTTTGTCATCAGAGTCAGTAAAACATGCATATTTTTCTCTTTTCTCTGTAGATGTTTTGTTTATAAGGGATAAAGAAGTGATACTTTTCTGAATTACTGATTATTTTCTGAATTAGAGTTTAAGATCAGTTTACTCTTTTCTTTGTTTTCAAGTTTTCCTTTTTATTTCCAGCATTCACTTTTGATATGTCCTTTCTTCTTGCAGAACTTACATGACTTCTCTATCGTATGATTTGTGCTTGATTTATATGAATTAAATTTGTTTGCGGTTTTCAAAGCAATTTCATTTGTACTATTGTTTTCAATATGTCGATTATATTCATCAATGAGTTTATCTTGGATATAATCTACAGTTAAGTCATCTTCAGAACGTCCCTCTAATGCTATTACTAAAGTTCCATAAGATTCTGGTAAACTGCATAATAATTCTGCAACTACATCTTCATCAGAAAGTTCTTTTCCTAATCCATGAAGTTGATTTACTATTTCCAATATGGTTGTTATGTGGGCCGCCATTGTTCCAGAATTGAATCGCATAGAGTATAACTTTTGTATTAGATAAAGTTTGCTGCACATTGATGAACGTTCGTGAATACTTTGAAATTTTAACCACATTTCACGAGCGGAAGTTAAATTCATTATGTGTATGAGTTGGCTGTCTTCAACAGTCGGACCTATTGCTGCCATTGCTTTGTGTTCTTGTTGGTCCCTATCTACTGGCAAGTCTTTTGTTTCTGGTTTTGGTTTGTTTATATTTTGCCAAACTCCATCACGCATTACAATCATTTGCATTTTAAATTTTCATAATTGGTAATTAGAGTCATTAAGCTTAGTGATACTCACTTTCTCATTTATGTCTGCCATGTTCCAGTCTTCTTTGTTCTCACACCATTGACCAGTTTCTTTTATCTTTAGAATAAATTTTTGGACAGATCAGAGTCACAAAGAGTTCACTTTACTTTGCTGTATCACATGACTGGACCCATAACCTGTTAAATAAAATTGGCAAATGATACAAAGTAAAGTAATAAACCTTTATTTGATACATGACTGGACAGATACATCTAACACACACGTGGACATACAGAGAAGTGAGGAGACAAGACATGCGGACAGGGCCAGATTTGCATTTTTAGGTGCCCTAGGATGAGCAAGGCTTTGGGGCTCCTAAAAATTCAAATCAGCTATGTCTAATTTTAAAGGCTCCTTATAGCTTATAAGGAACCTTTAAGATTTTACTTTCTATCTAGCACTTTAATAAAAAAACATTTTTTCTTATTAAAAGTTTATAAAAGTTGAAAACTGATTGATAGTTTTGGGGCCCCTAGAATTGTGGGGCCCTAGGACGCAGCCTAGTCGGCCTATTGGTAAATCCGGCCCTGCATGCAGAAATGGTTAAGTGTTGCCAGAGTACACAAATAAATAAAGGTACAAAAATTAGCCAAAAAAATATACAAAACTTACATTAAGTAGTTGGGAAGTGTCCTTCCAACACAGTGGTTCTCAACCTTTTTTCTGTTGCGGAACACTTTTGAATATTTTAAAATTTGGCGGCACACCTAAATATTTTAAATAATAATGTAGATTTAACAATTAATTTTTATTAACAGATTGTTGCATCTATTCTTATTTATTACATTCACAATACAGATATAACATCAATTATAAAAATAGAAATATATTAATTACATTTTAACATAACAATTAAATTTTAATGAGAAATTTGAGGTTGATGTTTTTTAATTATTTCACTTAGGTTTGTATGCTTCGATCTGATTGGTGGAGAGTTACGGCACAACCTTGTCTATCTATTAACCTTGCTGTACTCGCCAAAATTCTTACACCAGTAACAACTTTACCATGATTTTTCTTTTCATAATCTAAAAGCAAATAGACCAACTGCGGAGTTTTCTGATAAGATGTTCATCCGAGTAAGTAAATGTTCACGTGTAACCAAAAATATTTTTTAAACAAAGTCATCTACAATATATTCATCTCTAATGCCTTTCCTTTTGTTATTAAAAAATTTTCGATGATAAAAAGAATATATGGGAAGAACTATATTTTATTTTCTGACATTCGTTCACCATCAGTAAACGAGACCATCAATTGATTACCTATTAACCAGCCATGAAAATGCTAGGCTTTATCTCCATTGTTTTTTCTCTATATTCCTCTACATTATATGGATTATATATTATACATTATATAAAAAGCAGAATATCTGAGACATTGATCAGATATTCTGCTTTTTATATTCCTGCTCAGCTTTCTAAATAATACGGTATTGTTTGGACTAATATCTCCTGTTCTCTGTTAGAAAAATCGTTAATCTTTTGATTTTCAGCTATTCATCTCGAATTATGATTTATTTTCCATTTTATGCGCTTCATCTAAGATATTGTTTTCAGATTTTCAAAATTGATCTCTTTCACTTGGACATGAAATTTTGTGTCTACCTGTTGGTTCATAGTAGTTCAATTTCGCGTAATTTCTCTCCCTATTCTTCACATATAAATGGATTTGCCATTATTTATCATTTTTATTATTAAATAAGTCTTTAAAACAATTTTTCTGTTGAAGATGTAAATCATCACTCCACCTACATGCTAGATAAGTAATACCTAACTTCCTTTCGAAATCCATGCTGGTCTATTGTAACAACAAATACAGAAATGACTTATTTCTTTTCACTTCCAGTTGCTTAATTGAACGGAAACTTTCATTCAACTGTAGGCTTATTGTTAAGTGAATTTTCCGGACGTTTCTGACGAACAGGTTAGTGACATACCAAAGAACCCGCAATTTACTTATCTCCCGCTCTATCTTACCAACCTCACCCCATTATCACCTTTTTCTTAAATTTTCTGAACTTCTAATTCCAGAAAGAGGTAGATGGTGATGTATTTCATATTTTTTTCCTCAACAAAATAAAAAGAATTTATGAGGATTTTGTGTGTATCATAATTTCAACTATGTTGGCCATCTTTGGGGTTCCAAGTAAAAAATGAATATCTAATCGCCTCATAAAAGTTTTTTTTCGGTTTATCCACGAACTTTTGCCTCTAAAAATATGCCACAAGTACATAGTTGCTTTGTTATATCCAGAGATTAAGTTTTTTTTCGGTTTATCCACGAACTTTTGCCTCTAAAAATATGCCACAAGTACATAATCTCTGGATATAACAAAGCAACTATCTTGAAATATGCTAATAATTTAAAATTCTCAACACAGTTACCGGCATAAGATTTGGCATTTTAACTACCCAAAAACACGATATAGATGATGATTTTGATTCATTATAGTAAATTAGTGCTTATCAATAGAGCAAGTCAGTACATGATTAATCTATAAAATCGATTATTAATAAAGTCTAAGATTTTCATAATAATCGATTATATAGATTAATTATGTAAATCGAGATTTGAATGATTCCTTTCAATCAAATTAATTTTTTTAAATATATATTACAGTATTATTGTTCCTTTAAAATTTAAAATTTCCATATGTTGTTTCTGCAGCTGACAAACAGGATAGTGACTTAGGACTTCCTGTAATTTACAAAGTTTTGTTCTCTTTTATCTCTCCCTCTCCATCTCACCTCATTAAACACTTTCTTTTTTCTTAAATTTTCAGTAGTAGTAGTAGAATAGGGAGGGGCCTGTTTCAGCCCAAGCACAGCGTAGTAGTAGTTTTTAATTTTCAAATAGTAAAATATAGACCTTAATAGTAATAGTAAAGTAGTAGTAGTAGTAGTAGTAGTAGTAGTAGTAGTAGTAGTAGTACAACGAGTGAGACGGAGTATAGTCAATAGTAGTAGTAGTAGAATAGGGAGGGTGCTATTCGCCAAGCACCGCGACCAACATTGGTCTATTGTGCACCCCCAATCAAATCATTCCAGAAAAAGACCTTGTCTTAAAAACAACGACAGTATTTTCCTCAATGGGACAGTAGCAAGATCCTCCGGAACAAACTCAATGGGACAGTAGCAAGATCCTCTGGAACAGGAAAATACATCCCCACAGAAGCAAGATCCTCGGGAACAGGAAAATACATCCCCAAGAAATAACGCTAAGCCACGAGAGGGCCACACATTCACATAAAATGTGAAGAGGAGTTTCCTCCTCATACTGACATCATCTACATTCACATAAAATGTGAAGAGGAGTTTCCTCCTCATACTGACATCTACCATTCACATAAAATGTGAAGAGGAGTTTCCTCCTCATACTGACATCTTAACACATGGGACTATTCAAGCCCAATCAAGTGAAGATGTCTTCTAAGATGACAGTGCCCAATCAAGTGAAGATGTCTTCTAAGATGACAGTGCCCTGTAAGAATAGCCCTGTAACAATCCTCACTTCATGAGAAAGCAACTCTTTGGTTCGCTGAGCACAGCAATCCAAAATGAGAGATGACAGTGCCCTGTAAGAAGCCCTGTAACAATCCTAACTTCAAGTTTATTCAGTAAGCAACTCTCTGGTTCGCTGAGGAGAGCAACCCAAAATGAGAGCCTTTGCCTGCCTAAGACCAGAGATAGATCAGCAACCCAAAATGAGAGCCTTCGCCTGCCTAAGACCAGAAGTAGACTTCCAGAAAGCATGATGCTGAGCCGCCAACGAGTCCCTGACAACCCGCCCAAAGACATCCGAACCAATATCCCAGACAGGCTCAGGTCCAAAAAAGGGGCGAGAAGCCCCTTCCCTGGCAAGCTTATCAGCAATCTCATTATCCTTAAATTTTCTAAATTTATTGTTCTTATGAATACGATTAACTTAATATAGAAATATCTAATAAGAAAAATGACGATGATGATAAAAGATTGAGCCTAAGTTACCATATCTTAAAACCTAAATTTATGATCATTGATTAAATTAATTTAATAAGATATTCTACAATTAATCGAAATTAATCGATTATTTACATTATTAATTTATTAAATGTGAGGCTTTAAATTTGTTCAATGATAAATTCTAACAACATATATACTACCGTACATCATTAAATATTCTATTTATTTTTAATCAATGGAAATTTTTAGGAAACATTTAGTAACATAATAAATATACATTTAGAATATACTATCAAATTTAATAGAAATCGGTTGATGATGTGATCTGTTGAAGAACTGAGGATTAAAGCACCTCCTACTCCCTTCATTTTGAGTCCACTGGGCTGCATTTTTCGAAAAAAATAAATAATATCAGAAACATTTGCATTTCAGATTTGTTCGAAATCGGTTGAACGATGCGACTTGTAGAGAAGGCAGTCATCATTTTGTAAATCTTTTACCTTTAGCCTAATTGTGTCAACATTTTCAGATGATTTTAATTGAGCTAGGATATGCCTATATTCCAGAATTGGTCATTTCTACAATACGATATTCAGTGGTGTTTCGAAAACAGATCTCATTCCCCTTTATTTCGAGCCGATCGCGCTGATATTTTCAGGGGACCTCAAAAGAACTAAGAAATGCCTATATTCCAAATTCCATCGGTATAAATTGAACGATGCGACCTGTAGAGGTATCTGCAGAAGAGGAGAAGAAAAAGGAAAAAACAACCCTTTTTTTTCGTTTTGCAAATTTAAACCGTTCTAGTTCTTTTATTAATTGGATTTGAGGCTTCAAATTTGGTCAGTCGGTGTCCTATCGAATACTTTTTTCGAATAGAATTGTTTTAGGACCAAAGATACAGCCGGTTGAATTTTGGGCGCTCCCATAATGAGTCATCAGTGACTACAGTATTTTACTCACTATCATGCCTCGTAACAAAAAGACAAATACGTTTTATTTATTCTTAGAAGGCTCGGGAATTATAAATAAATTGTTCTTAAAAGAATTTTTTTCATTTTTTGAATCGAATTATCTGAAATCCAGATTAACTGTAATCCGGATTAACGAGGGTTTATCAAACTCAAATAGAGAGTGGATTAATAGGAGAGAGAAGGAGAGGATGGATGGAGATTTCTCCCATTTGGTATGGACCGAACTCGAAAGACTCCAAAATTTAGTTTTTTATATGTATTTCGGAATCGGTTGGAGCCCTACATTTGTTGTTGGTACCTTTTCTCACGTCGCTCACGATGGTGAATATGAAATAGAGCCGTGAAATCGCAGAAAATTTTTAAGATAAAAAGAAAAGCTTTTTCTAAAAATGGCCACATTGATTATTTCAGCTTCATGAACCAGAAATGAACTTATGCTAATGATTATTTTTATAATTATGCCTGTCGGGATCTGTTCAGTTCCAAGTATGAGAAGAAATAGACTAATAATCATCATTAAACTAATCTAGATGGTAATAAAAAATAATCAATTACATTAATTCGGTTGAGATTAATATGAATTAGTTATAGAAATAATTTTTACTGTAAAATTATTAATTTATCTGTATTTAAAAGGCTTCAAAGGCTTTTTTCCTCCTTGAAATTTATTTAGGTAACGATTTTGCTTTAACTATAATACTTCGACTTGCCATACTTTACAGCAAGGATATAATTAAAACTCTATTTAAAAGAATTTTGTAAATCTTTTATCTTTCAGTGAACAATTTTTCCGGAAAATTCTAAACTTTTTAATTTAAAAAATACCTAGTGTAAAATGAATGCAATTTGTTGTATTGAACAGATGTTTATCATTGGGTTCGGCCATAAACAATAGGAAAATATTTTACTGATTTATATCTTCTTCAAAATTAGGGGTGGGCAACCTCCGGCCCACAGGCCACATTATTTTATTATATCTAATATCAACGCTATTTCTTGAGTCCCTGACCCAATAGTCTAAAGTAAGGGTAGCAACCTCTGGCCTAGGCCACATTATTTTATTATATCTAATACCAACGCTATGTATACTTACATACCCACAGTGGGCAACCTCCGGCCCGCGGGCCACGTTATTTTATTATATCTAATATCAACCTATGACTTACATATCTGTACCTTCTCTTTTTTAAATAAATACTATTATTATCGATTATTTTCGTTTTGGCTCGTGGCTCACCATAAATTTTTCAATACGGCCTCCTACAAAAAAAGGTTGCCCACCCCTGTTCAAAATGGAAACTGCTATTGGCAATTTAACAGTATCATAGAATAAATTATAGTATCATGGGATTAATTTGAAAGTATTATGGAATTAATTCTGCTTTTTACTGTATTTTGTGCTATTTTAATTAAATTATACTTATGGATTCTCTACATCTAGCTAGAAACAGTTTAAATCTTTGATCTGATAACAGTCGCAACGCACGATTGATGTGATGCATAACCGATTCGGATCCACGTTTTTAAACTGGCATATCTTATTTTCGGTGTGTCCTATCCGTTTCCAACAAAATTCTTTTAATTCCTACAAGTCTCCTCTTTCAAATTTTGTAGAAGCTGTTCTGCTACGTTTATTCCTTAATATTTTATTTTTAATTATTTAATATGATATCGCGTATATATAAATTTAAACAACTCCTTTTATAAACTATCATTCAAACAATTTGTCGTAACAAAAAAAGATCGCGCCGACTAGATTATTTAATTAGCAACACTCCTACTGTAATAAAAATCGCATTGTTAAGTGTCTGACTTGTGAGAGGAAGGAGAGAGGTGTGACGCTCCCTGTTACTGACGTCATTCCAAATGTCAGCCAAAGCCTGCAGCTAAATGTTTTGTATGGAGAGATATATCTTTTGAATCATGATTCCTAATGTCTCTTTATTTAATTATTCGTAAACATTATTACGATTTTATATAGAGTATATGAGATTTTAAATTAGGAATTGTTAGTTTACGATTTGTAATTTTGTTTTTATGATATATGTAAATTAAGCTCAGTTTATTTCGAAATTTAAAAATTTCGTATAAATTTCTGAATCATAATAACAATCCGATTTATTTTAAGATATTTAGAAAAGTATCTGATATATAGAAGTCACTATGATTTTGTTCAATATCTTCAAAATTTTGACCCAGGCGCTTATGATTTCCAGTTGCATAGAATTGTTGTTTTAGTAATATCGTTTTTAGAAATAATCAGCTTTAAACTATGTAAATTTTTATTATTTTTGTTCTATGCTTACCTGTCGATTTAAATACAAAAGGAAAATTTTGGATAGATATTTTCGTAAGAATTTACGTGAACAGGGTAAGATAGATGCGGCGGCGCCTCTCTTCGTCGCACGCGATTTATATAATAAAAATTAATTTTTGTTATTAATAAAATAATGATTATCAATATTTTTATTTCAAATTAGGCAATTAGTTATTATAGATGCTCATAATTAGTTAATTTTAGTTTAAATATTTAATTAAAGTTTGACTAATACAAAATCCGTACTCATTGATGACGTCACGCGAACGCGAAGCGATGGCCACAAGCAAGCGACGGAAGCTATTTTTAAGAATCGGAAATAACAATAATAAAAATTTATTCCGTACTGGCCTTCATAGCAAAAAATTGACATATACATGGATTTTTTTAATGCAAAAATGGGATATACAAACATATTTATCGTATTGCACTGATGCATAATTACTTTTTAAGAAGGTACTGAAAAGGTTCAACCAAATTTCATCAAAAGACAAAAATAAAAAATAAAACGGATGTACTACATCAGATAGATCTCACCAAGACAAAATTATCACGAAACGATTGACAAGTGAGACCTGAAAAATTTTTCGTGTTAATTAACCAAAATTTCGTATTTAAATTAAGAGAAGAACTAAAGAAAAAGTTCTCAAAGCTTATTCGTTAGACCAAGGCTTCTCAAATTATGGGACGTGATGAATTGCTATAAATCAGTGCTTCTCAAACTATGGGTTGCGACCCCCACTTCTCAAACTATGGGTCGTGATCCCAGGTCGCAAAGCGAAATGCTAGGTCGCAAAAATTAAATTCAAACACTTGAATTTCAGTTTATATGTAATATCACAAAAACCCAATATTTAACTTATGACAACATATGTTTCAGTGTAGTTGGCCTCCAATATTTAACGTATGACAACATATGAATTTTCGGTGTGGTTGGTTGGCCAATATTTAACGTACGACAACATATGTATTTTCAGTGTAGTTGGCTGAATTTCACAAACGCCCAATATTTAACGTATGAATTTTCAGTGTAGTTGGTTGATTGTGTTCATTTTAATAGTATGTAAATGATTTATGTACTTGTATGTTTTATTTCATATTTAATATCTGGGAAATGATTTATATACTTGTATGTTTTATTTCATATTTAATACCTGGGATCGCATGTACTTGTATGTTTTATTTCATATTTAATACCTGGGGTCACGAAAAAGATTTGTATGTTTTATTTCATATTTAATACCTGGGATCGCGAAAAATCTCGTAATATGTTTTATTTCATATTTAATACCTGGGGTCGCGAAAAATCTCGTAATGGTGTACTTGTATGTTTTATTTCATATTTAATACCTGGGGTCACGAAAAAGATTTGTATGTTTTATTTCATATTTAATACCTGGGATCGCGAAAAATCTCGTAATAATGTTTTATTTCATATTTAATATCTGGGGTCGCGAAAAATCTCATAATGTAAAATGGGGTCGTGAATGAAAAAAGTTTGAGAAGCGCTGCGTTAACTATAACGATATTCTATGTTAAAAAGTCGATATAGGCTATATATTTTTTAATATTTTTTCTTCTAAAATATCTTCTTATATACATAGTAAATATAGATATATTTACTATGTATATAACATATTTAAAATTCATTTTAATTATTATTTATTTTTCGTACTCTACAATTAGTTTCGTAAATCGATGGAAGGAAACAGCTACTTTTGCATACTTTTTTTTTTGCATATTTTACACCCCTTTCCAATTAGTAAGATTATCAATGGGTGGGGCCAGTTCCAACCATGGGCTGCACCCACACCCGCGGAGGGGGGCCGGATGGTGAAGGACGGGATCACAGGGCCGGGCCCAGCACCCCGAAAAAACTTTTCAGGAGATACCAGACTCGGGACGCGAACACGGGCCCTCCCTCCTGCGTGGTACACCAACAGCGTTACTCGGCCGCCTTTTACATACCGTTTTTCTTCCAGAACTATACCGATTTGAAAATAAATTCAGTTAAAATTTATAATTTATCTATTATAATTATTTTAGCGGTTGTACAGTAGGAAAGCTAAAGAACACAATTTAATCAAGTAAAAGCATAGCCTCTGCTCTAGAAGATCACGCGATTTGGTTTTCCATCAATATTCAAAGTGCTATGTACGGATATCCAAAGCAATAATTTCGTTTTTATAATAATAATTCGACTTTTTATCGTCTTGAATAAAGTAGATTTCGCCATACTGAAATTTTGAATACTGTAATTGAATTTTATCAAAGCTCTGAAGAGGTTCGGTTTTACTCTTAAGACGTACGACATTTTGCTTACGCGTATCTTCTACAAATTTTTTTTTCATTTTTTTAAAATTACGGTGTTTACTGAAAAGCTCTGAAGAGGTTCGGTTTTACTCTTAAGACGTACGACATTTTGCTTACGCGTATCTTTTACAAATTTTCTTTTCATTTTTTTTTTTAAATTACGGTGTTTACTGAAAAAAAAAAACATTCCAAAAAATTGTATCAGTCGTCAATTGTAGTTTCGGTTTCGAAATTTGAATGCGCATGGGGCCTGCAGTTACAGTACTTATAACAAACCTCATCTTGATGTAATGGGACGAACCTAACGACTAGATCCTATCACCTCGAAAGAGAAACCAACAGCAATATCATTGTATTGCTGTTGGTTTAAATGACATTTTTAAAGTAATTTTAAAAAATGAATTTTAATTCTTGAGACAAAGCAATTTTTAACGCCTTAATTAACAGATGTTTATGAATTATTCGTTTCGTGTTAACAGTATATTAATACAATAGAAAGCATGCTTTTCATCCGTGTCTGCGAGAATGTTTGTATTAACTGATTTTCACTATATTTATTATAAATTAAGGTAAAATAAGTATTGTATTGTATATGACGCCACACTGTGTACACATTTAGGCACGAGAAATATTAAATATATAGTCCTACTACTTTAATAATAATAATAATAATAAATTATTTCAATATTATTCACAACCATGTTGATCTACAGTGAAATCCCAGCTATCCGAGGGCCATTCCGATTCGAGTATAGTTTTAAAACTTGTTTACAAATTTTTCTTTTTAAATTTATTCACAAAATATAATTTATGAGCACAAATTTACACGTCTTAAATTTTTATAATAATCATCTATGTCTAATGAAACAAAATTTTCTGTCTTTTGATGCAATTGGGCTGAATCTTTCAGTACCTTCCTAAAAAGTAATTATGCATCAATGCATCATACAATAAATGCGCTTGTATATCCCATTTTTGCATAAAAAATCCATGTGATATATGTCAATTTGGTGCTATGATGGCCAATACGGAATACATTTTTTTTATTATTATTTCTGGCACAGATTCTTAAAAATAGCTCCTGCCACTCGCTCGTGGTTATCGCTTTCGAGTTATCGCGTGACGTCATCAGTGAGTGTGAATTTTGTATTAGTCAAACTTTAATTAAATATCTAAATAAAAATTAACTAATTATGAACATCTACAATAACTAATTGCCCAATTTAAAATTAAAATATTGATAATCATTATTTTACTAATAAAAAAATTAATTTTGTATGAATCGCGTGCGCGAGGAGAGGCACCGCATTTACCTTACACTGTCTGTTCGCGTAAATTCTTACAAAAATATCTATCCAAAATTTTCCTTTTGTATTTTAAATCGCATATAGTTAAGCATAGAACAAAAATAATTAAAGTTTACAAGGTTTAAAGTTGATTATTTCTAAAAACAAGATACTAAACCAGCATTTCTATGCAACAGGAAATAACATAAGCGCCTGGCTAAAGTTTGGGAGCTATTAAACAAATCATATTGATTTATAAAATATATATCCGATTCTTTTCTAAATGTCTTGAAAGAAATCGGATTGTTATTATGATTCAGAATTTTATATGAAATTTTTGAATTTCATATATATAAATTAAATTTAATTTACGTATCATATTTTTATAAAAAAATTTATAAATCGTAACATATCCATTCCTAAATTAAAATCTATTATAGTATTATGTAAATTATATGAATGTTTGCGAATAATTAAAAAAAAGAGCCATTAAGAATGATAATTTAAAAGATATAGCTTCCTAAACAAAGCATTTAGCTGCAGGCGAATGTTTTTGTGGATTATAGATACGTCTGACTCTCCCCCTCTGACACGTAACAATGCTATTTTTCACAATGACAGTGTTGTTAACTAAATAATCTAGACAGGTGTGGGTCTTTTTTTATGATAAATTGTTTGAATGATAGTTTATAAAAGGAGTTGTTTAAATTTGTATATACGCGATATCAAATTATATTATTAAAACAAAAAATTAAGAAATAAACGTAGAAGAACAGTTTCAACATAGTTTAAGAGAAGAGATTTGTAGGAATTACAATAATTTTGTTGGAAACGAATACGACACACCGAAGTTAAGATATGCATCTTTAAAAACGCGGGTCCGAATCGGTTACACATCACATCAATTGTGCGTTGCGACTGTTATCAGATCAAGGATTTGGGACCGATATAATTCCAAAAAATTAACAATAAATAAACTGTTTTTAGTTAGTCGTAATTATAATTTAATTAAAATAGTACAAAACACAATAAAAAGCAGAATTAATTCCATAAAACTATCAAATTAATCCCTATAATTTTAATTAATTCTATGATACTGTTAAATTGTCAATAGCAGATTTATTTTCTGGTTATTTAGTTTAACTAAAAGTTAAACAAAACAAATTAGAAAAAAAATTATTATCGACAGTTTAAATATAGAAAATGAACACAGTGTAATCCGATTTCCTCCACCATATATCATCCTGACCTTAATCCAATTGAATATATTAATATTTGGAAACAAATGAAACTGTATGTTAAAAAAGAAAATACAGTATAGTATATCAATTTTAAATAAAACTGAATTAATAAATTTAATCATCAATTAAATTAAATTACAGTTAAATTCATAAATATCTATTTGTTTATTTTTTTATACGTAACTAATATGGAAATGTTTTATTGATATATATATATTCATGATTATATGTTGTTATTACTTCACTACTATTCTGAATTTTCATTCATGTTTTATTATTTGAAAAATTATTTGTTATTTGTTATTTCAAATAAAATTTGCCCAGGTCTGTACGTAACTAATATGGAAATGTTTTATTGATATATATATTCATGATTATATGTTGTTATTACTTCACTACTTTTCTGAATTTTCATTCATGTTTTATTTTTTTTATTTTTATTTTTTTCACGAAAATTCGGATATTTTACCAGAAAATTTCAAAATAATCTCATTGCTCTTAAAAAATATATCATCAATATAAATTTTTAAGACCTCTAAGTCAAAAAATTATGCTTTCTTTGTTGAATATTCAAAAAAAATTTATAAAATAGTTCAATAGTTACTATATTAGGCAAAAAAAATTAGAAATTTTGAATGCCCATCATTTTTTATAATTCTATAATTAATTAATTGTATATAAATGTCAAATTTTAATGGCGTATCTTTTATTAAATTTTAATAAAAATCAATCAAGTAGAGTTCGAGAATTATCAAATAAAGTTCGGAGACGAACCTTCCAAACTTGATTTGATAATTTCGAAGTTTTAAATTCCAGCATTTTTATAGAATTAAAGATATATGATTCATTGTGTCAGCAAGTTCATAATATATGATTTGACCTTGCTAATTTTCATAAAAATCTGTTAAATACTGTAGTTCAATATACGGAATGTGCCATAAGTTACTAACGGGGTTAGCTTTATTTCAAAGTAAATGCCGCACAAAAGTAGGGATGTTCTATGAGCAATCTCCACATGGCGATTATCGGTACTTCTACAGAGCTCAAGGAGATGCAGCGTTCGTTTAAATTTCATTTCTAATTCACCGATAGTCTTGTTTCTTGGACCTGCCTTATGAAACTTCTCAAATTCTCTCTAATTTCCGTGCATTTTATGCCTTTGATATTTATGTTACCATAAACACTCGTTTTTCCGTGGTCAAGGCCGCATCGCTTTGAGCTCTAGAGATATCGATAATCGCCATGTGGAGATTGCACATTGAACATCCCTATTTTTGTGTGGCACTATTTTAAAATAAAGCTATTTTGTTGTTGTTTTGTTGTAAGTTTTCCTGTATTCTTATTAGTTTTCGAGATAAGTAACTTTTGGGGCACGCTGTACTTTATAGAAGCATAAATTGTGTTAACAATTTATTAATAAGAAGTTCCAGGAATCAGTTGAATATATTTTTGCACTCTTATGATGCCCTTCCCTATTTTACCAAATGAACTGATACCGCTAACAAGCCCATCTCAATAGAACTTTATATAGTGAAACCAAAACCATGAGTAAAACACAACTAAAAACCACGTACTAATAACAAAAAGAGATGGTTCATACCGGAAACAGTAACACACAAATAATTCACCCAATAGAACTTTATATAGTGAAACCAAAACCATGAGTAAAACACAACTAAAAACCACGTGCTAATAACAAAAAGAGATGGTTCATACCGGAAACAGTCACACACAAATAATTCACCCCACTTGAGTAACTCACCCAGAGACAAACAGACTGCACACAGAGTCACAGACACAATATAATACTTTTATAAATTCGAGTAATTAATTTAAATACTACTCTAATCTTTCAAAATTACATCATCGTCATCACCTGTCATCAAACTACACTGTTCATTAAAGATACCATCTGTTGTGTTTAAATAGGGTAGTTGTACTGGTTAAACACGGTGGACCACATTAATTCCATTCAATTACTGCTAAAACCGTGTGAAAATCAAAGACGGGTCAAAGAAATTTGGAATTCATCCAAATTCCTATGTAGTTGATTAACGCGACCGTTACTAAAAGTTTTTTTATTTTGTGCACCGTTCAAGACCGACTAAATAATGCAGGAGCCAGGAAAAATAATTTTTTTTTTTTATAATTATTTATATTTGAATATTGCAATTTTTTATTTATTTATAAAAAAAAACACAATTAAAACTGTTGTTATATTTTTTATTCCTAACTTTTAACGAGGGGAGAGCAAAAATATTTTTTTCGCTATAGATGACAAAACTCTGAAAGAATGACTGTGCTATATTAGTTCGTAAACAAAGTTCGAAAATTAAAATTTGCCATTTTTTATACTGTACTTCCGATTGAAAAAGACAAAAGGAAACAAGCAGTTAAAAAAGACAAATCGCCTATGTTATACACTTCGAACAATTAAATATATTTTGGGATTAAAATACTGTATATGTCATCAAAGTCATAACCAGTACGTTAAATGCCATAAAAATATATCAAATGGTTCCACTGTTATTATAGAAAAACGAACATCTGCCATTTCTACAAATCTATAGAATTTAATTAAAACTTACTTCACAATATTAAATGTTTCCTAACATAAAGCAGAATTTTTTTTTTTACCGAAAAGATAGTAGAGTATATAACACAAATATTAAATAAATATCTTGCATTAAAAACAGAAAAATATAGGGCTTTGTTCTACTCGAAATAATTAAATTTCAGTTTTTCTTTAAAAAAATTAAACTACTGTATATTTAGTGAACTTTATAACGTATATGTATATATAAATCTGTGGCTATGATTCACATAGTTGACCTTCTTGAACTTTCTTTTTAACCGGAAATAGTTTTTTTGACTTGACTGTAGGGGTGTGACGGGATCGCCACAAGTATTTACTATTTCATATTTTGTGATTTATATATTTGTATATGAATACAGTATTTGATTTTTGTTGTCGTCAACAGTGGTGGTTGCATAATCGGATCAGGTGGTTAAAGGAACAATGACCCAGCTGAGCAAATTAATCTAAAATGAACAATGCAGCTGAGCAAAATAAAATTATTAAATGTATAAATAAAGTGCAAATTTTTTGTGGAGCATTTTGTGATTGATTCTGAACAAATCACCTTCTTGCGTATCATATACGATCTCCAATTTGGAGTGGTTAAAGATGCGACCTTAAGAAGTATGTAATCACATCACTTCACTATTGAATTTTATGATAAAGTATATCACGATTCGAAAATTATTAGAAGGATACTAGTTTGAATATCTGGAATTTTTAAATAAGTGAACTTATAGGATTAATTTGCGATACCAAGATCGTAATCAATGGCACCATTTACCTGATAACCATTAATTTTTAAAAACAGTGGTTTCAAACTCGCTGCCCTATATGTCCTTCTCCCGAGAAAGCCGCTTTAACATTTTAACGAGGTCACGCAAAGATAAAACCACACCTTTTCGGACGAAAGATTTGTTTCTGCAGGCATTGTCTATATCTGCTGTGGGGTCGGTACTTTCATAGTATCTGAGATGCACCAAGAGATTCATACATGGGACGTAATTTTTAATGTAACTTATGCTATAATGAATTATTATTCATAACCCGACGAAAAAAGGCAAATTGTTTGAATTGTTTGAGAAATAGCTAATGCCATTGGAAGGAAATGATGCCAAGTGTCATTGTAAATTCTATATGCATGATTATTTCTGCAAAATACAGTGAATTTTGCACATGAAATCGAAACAACAAGAAAATGCAACACTATTTAAGACTTAAACTGTTTTGAATGATATTTTCAAAACAACAAATAACGAAACTTCTAAAGCTTGAAGAATTAATTATCATTTTATGAATTGCCATTGCACAATTATCGGCCACATAACGCATTGGCTTATCAACTTGGAGGATCCGTGTCCCACATCTCATTTTTCAGCCCGTTGAACTCTAAATTCAATCTTCCGGTTGACATCGTCATGTGTATTGGCCAGCCTGTGATAAGTTCTAAAAATGGGCGTCGCCATATAACGTATAACCTCTATGAGATATGGCGATTTAACTCAAACAATCTAACCATTGTTCAAATATGAAATTTGTGAGCGCTTAATTGATATGTGTAAGATTATTAAAGATAATGAGACTGTTTCAAAGATGCATCGTATAAAATGTACGATTATTATTATAAATATTCTTTGACTCTATTTTGAATTTTAAATCATAAATGACATAGATAATAGTAATTTTAGTTTGCCGATGGATGAGTCAAATAATATGATTTGTTATTAATGTAAGGATTTTCAAAGTTTGACCAACAGGTGTCTGAGATTTAAACATTCTACGTCTGACACCAATGTAAGGATCCGCTATGTATGGCAACACGTTTATTTGATTAACAATATTGTCAGGAAATGAATGATTTTCGATATTGGGGGATAAATAAGTGGGTGCAGATCCAATAATAGGCCCCTAATTATTAACAAAATGGGTGCAGATCCAATAATAGGCCCCTAATTATTAACAAAATGCTACATTTAAATGGTATGTATACGGAAGAAGAAAGAAAGCCATAACTTTAACCAGTACCTTAAACAGAGGAAAGAGCTATTTAAAGCGGAAAATCATACTTGGAATAGAGAGGAAAAACGGAAATCCGTCTTTTCATTCTTCCATTATCTTTTACATATTCGTTTACTAGTTTTCATTGTGCGATTGCCTACGTGATACAGACACGTATTCACTTATATTTGGCTGCATTTCTTAACCTTCTTTTTACGAATGTCCTTTCTAACCCCCTCTTGATCGACTCTCGATTTTTTTTTTTTTTTTTTTCTGAAGGCGACTTAATCTTCTTTTCTTCTTGGATGAAATATGATTCGATTACTTTGTTGTTTTCGAACGGCGATTCATTTATATTATTGTTTGATGCAAAGAGATACTTTTACTTCCCCCTCTCTCTTCCAGACATTTCCGATATTGAATAAAATTTGTTAAGTAATTTTAATTATTCATTTTGGAAGCTCTAAGTCTTGTTGTACTTTATATTAAGTTGCTTGATGTTTCAATAGCATATTATAGTAGTCAATATAGATTAGGTTAGAATAATTAAGCTGCCATATCACACTTGTGATAATCTATACCTGGCGACATAACACTGCTCTCACCTATGGAGAGTTCAATAGGAATGTTGAAGGATGGGTTGGGCCCGAACTTATCCTAAAAATCTAGAAATGTGGGACTAGATCTCCATATAATGCTTGCAGGGCCGGCTTAGGGGTGAGTGAGATGGGCAGTCGCCCAGGGCCACTAGCTGGTAGGGACCACCATACAAAGCGGTAAAAAGCCCATAACCACCACCCACGGGAATTAAAGGGAAAATAAAAGTTTTTCTACAAAACAAAAAATTATACATAATGCAGTAGGTAACACTGCTGCTTTTTATCCAGGGCATTGACTAACATTCTGTCGGACCCGTCCATATATTCAAGTTGAAACTAATAAAACTATTTACACTCACTTATGACAAAATAACACTTGGATAGCTTAGCGTTCGTTTTAATCGAAAGTAAAGTTGTTGAGTCATTGGATTACTCAGAGCTTATAAACGATTTTGCAAAAATTAAAGCGAGAAAAGTCTTTTTTTTTTAAATTTATTTGTATTGTAAATAATTATTTTATTGGGTGTAAGTTTTTATAACATATTAAGTGCATAATAATAAAATTATCTGAAACAAATGTTAGATGTGAACAACATAAGCATTATTTAACATCTTTAAATCTTTAGAATGCTGGAAAATGAAAGATACCCGAGAACTCATGGCCTGTAGCTTGCTAGATCTAGCTTTTTAAAGCTAAATCTAGCTTTTTTAAAAGAGGCAAAAATCTACCTTTAAAATTGCTAAATTGGCAATGCTGATTTTGATTGTACCACACGGTCTGCATCGGATACGAAAATGAAATATTCCGACCTCTATAGAGAGGGAAAGTATGCCCATTGAAGAGAATGAATTGAAACCCAATTCCTCAATTACTTTAGAAAATATTGAGCGATTACATCAAGAATTCAAATGATAATCATTTATAAATGACTCAAGCTACGAGATTAAAAAAATGTGCATCCATTTCAGTTTTAATGATAGAATAACATTAACAAATTTCATAAAAATCTAATTTATAGTTCAAAAGTTATTAGCATGAAACGTTCAGTCACAAAGACAGCATGGTGCTCACATAATGTTGAGACAAACACTGTATTCATAATTAAAGCAATATATTAATTTTCAAATATATTCAATACTGTACTTAAAATAAATACAGTTACATATTAAAAATAAATTTCTTTTAACGCTAATATTTCCGCATTAATTCCTCAGAATTAATGCGGAAATTCTTGCAACAAAGTAAATTAAATAATTTTGATAACTCTTAACATAGTTTGATTTATTTAATAAATAAATATGGAATTTGTTTTCAACGACAACGTTAAGGAAACATTAATTCGAATAGAATTTTAATTATTAGTAATTATGAGAATCTTCAGGATTTAGTAAAAAAAAAAAAACTCATATTTTTTCATTTTAACACACAACAAGAAACTTTTACAACAAAATAGATAAAAAAAAAACGTTTTTAGAAGCATTGTATAAGTTATTAAATATAAATCTTAGTACTTAATTTAATTAACGGATGTAATGTTTTGGAAATTTTAACAATATAGCACTTATTACTTTATGCCACAGGGTAATTCTATTATTGTTCTAAAAATAGAAATTCCATCCTTTTTTCTCTTGCTGGGAGCGGACATGTTTTCCTCACCACATGTTTGAGTTGTAGTGAAATCCAACTAATTTTTGTTGATATCTGTGCCTAAGAGTGCGAAGTGATTGAATATTTTAACATTTTTAGAAAATGTTTAAATATTTCATAAAAATTTCGATTTTTCCTATATTTTTAAACATCGCAACATATTTCTCGAAGTGAACAGAACAAAGTCTACCCAAAACTTTTTTAATATAAGGCGATAAGTAACTGATAATCCGTGAATTAATCCCATTCATTCCTTATTATATGCACTGAAATTAGTTTCGATGGACATCACGTTATTCTAATTAGTAGCGAGAAAATTTAAAACGAATAAAAGCAAGAAATTGTAACAGAGAAAATTTCAAATAAGGAATTAATGAAGTGTGAAAACCTTGGCTATTTTTAGATTAGAAAGATACAAAATTCTATGAAGTAAGTTACTAGATAATATTCAAGAAATTCGTCTCTCATTAGAGAGAAATTTTATTAAACTTCTGAATAAATATTAATTTGTCATAATAAACAATTTCCAGATTGTGCTTAATCCAGATAATAAACAAATTGACGGTTAAGTCATAAAAATTCCAAGACATTGTTATTTAGTACTTAGCAATGTTTTCCAAACTGTAGGGTGCACCTTCTATTGGGGCGCTAATTATGGCAAGGAGGCACGCAAGTATTAATAAAAACATCATTTTTGAGACAAACAAAAATAAATTCAATTGTTATAAAAAAAATGAATCGGCAAAAGGGTTATAAATACATATATCGATGTACTTAGAAACTTTCTGTTGTAGCTGTTTAAAGACAAAATATCGATCTGGTTTAGTGACTGAAAAAGAATTGCGAGTACAAATATCTTCAATTACACCCGGATTTGAGAGAATTTGTGCTGAAAAAGAAGCCCACCCATCTCATTAAATATTATGTTGTATTAAACATATATTTTATTTTTCATTTTTTTTGTAAGATTTGTTTACTTGTATTAAAAATTATTACACCATAATAAATATATAATTTTTGGATATGAAAACTTTATTTGTATACAAATTACGGTATATTGTTTTGTATTTATTAAACTGTAAATACAAATTATTTATAAAATTAGGCTGTTATGAAAATAAGGGGGCATAACAACTTTTTATGAAAAAAGATGGACGAAAGCACTGTTATATAGTACAGTACTTAATTATGAAGACGCCATAATTGCAAATTATAATATTAGACTATACACATTACTATAAAAATAATATAATAATTGACAAATAAAATATAAAAGTCTTGATTTGAAGATTTTCTATATTTTTTTTATGAAACAATGAAGTATAAAAATAAGACATTACCATTAATAAATACGGAAAATATATTAAATTATTGTTAGAACATTCAAGAAGAATATTTTTTTGAGTAGGTGATCACATATCGAACTCAAAAAAGGATAAAAAGCAAAAATGAAACTTGGATGAAAATTATTATTGTAATGTAGGATGCACAATAGACCTTTGATGGTCGCAGTGCTAAGGCTGAGAAAGCTCTCCCCCCTTCCTACATCTACATCTACTATTGTAATGTGTGTTTGAGATGATATAAAAGAAGCACACCAAATTACAAAAATTTTATATTTAGTAACAGTGCAATAACTAAAATTTTTGTTGGAGAGGGCTCACTAGAAAGTTGAAATTTTATTTTTTTGGCTATTGTATGTTTATCGATAAAAATTAAAGGCTGATTGCATCACAGGACAGGCAATTTTCGATTGAATTCATTGCCTGACAACTGTCACTGACAGTAAGGCAATATAGTTAAAATAAGGATTATTGTTGATCTGTGCTTAGTTAATTTTGCAGTTGAGGCAAGAATATAAAATTTTCGGAACGTGATTTTTTTTATATCTGCAATTAATGAATGCGATGTTGCGCATTTAATATAAATTATTATTAAAAATATTACCGAATTATCTGAAGAATCATCGAGATGCATCTTTTCCTTAAGATGAGGGCATTGGCTTAGAGCAGTGATTTTCAAACGGTTTGCCTCGGGAATTTGAGTAAAATCGGAAAGAAGTGAGAAAAAATTGAAGAATAAAAATATCATCAAGGTAAATTATAGAAGTACTGTATATTTCCCATGAAAGATCGATAAGAATGAAAACAAAGCTTTAAAAAGAAAGCTGATGGTATGCTTTGTTCAGTGAATTTAAGAATATTGAAAATCGCTAAGGAGTGCAAATATGAGTAGCACAGAATATATATTTTCTCTTAAAGTTTTTAAAAATTTAAGAACTATAAAAAGTACAATAATAGTGTGTATATTCTGCGCCTTTCAGTTTCTATAGCTAAAGAGAATATCACTCATCTCGCCTTGTTACTGCTCTAGTATTTGTGTAGAGAAAATTGGAATTTAATTTACATAAATATGTAATTAAAAATATTACTCTCCCATAGATTTAGAGGAAAAGAATTTATCAAGAAATCAAAAGGGAAGAGAATTTTGATTCACTTTTTTTTTAAAAAATAAAGATCAGTTAATTTTTTTATATAAAGAATAATGAAGACGCGAAAATATATTCATTAAGCATATTTTGCAAAATTACTGTATAAAGAAAATTGTAAACAAGTTTTAAACTATGTAGTACTTATTTTTAGTTTAGAAGAATTTTGGAAAGCTATAATAATCATCCAACCCTTCTAATTGCTTAAGGCTATATCCGCTAGTAAGCATTTATTCAAAAACAATAGTTGCACAATTTTTCAGTTATGTCTAAAATTTTTCTTAAAAATGTTGGTTGACATTTAAAAGATTAATGAGAAAATTTAAATATCGAGTTTTGTTTATATTAATTAATGTTATTCTCCATTCATTTGCGCTAAAATATGACAAGTTGAAGTATTAAATCATAAAAAATATAAATTTCGGGGAGGAAGGTAAAAAAAAAACATTTGAAACTTTTTAAATGAAAGATCAAAAAGAAAATATTTATCATATTTAAAAAAAATCATATATGAAAGACTTCAACTGCTCAATGTAGTTCAATGAATACATTACAGTTTTTTCAAACATTTGAAACTTTTTAAATGAAAGATCAAAAAGAAAATATTTATCATATTTAAAAAAAAAATCATATATGAAAGACTTCAACTGCTCAATGTACTTCAATGAATACATTACAGTTTTTTCAGTTGTCATTTTGTTTACTTTAACGATGTTTACAAGTCCATTTCCTCACATAATTGAACTGAAATGATCGTGAGAGATCTATTTACAAAGATAATCATTAGAATAAGTGCAATCCTAGTGCATGAAGTTAAAATAATCAATGCCAAATATTTTAAGAAATAAAGTTTCTTATCTCAAAAGGGTGTTTTCTTGTGATTTTTGAGATAGAACAACATTTAATGTTCACAAACTGCAACAAATTTCTCGGTATGAAGTTAAGCAAGTCTTGAATTATAAGTTCTGCTACTTAATTGATGTTCTTCACTTTATAAAGGAATATTAAAAATTTTCCAGCTTAAATACGGTAAGTTGTATACGAATCGTGTGCGAAGTACGATTTGAAGAACGAACACAAAATTGTATATAATTAAAGAAAAAAAAAATCATAATTATAATATTTGACACTCTAACTTAAATCATTCTAAAATAGAGTAGAAAATTAATTTTTCCAGAATTACTTATAGCTTAAAATTATTGTTTTTTAACAGTATGTACTACTTTATTCCTTCTTCGCGCTGTACCTATATATCATACGATTTTTACAATATTACTTTTTAAAATGCAGCAATTAATAGCATATTCTTCAACTTAATTGAAAACTTTTGTAACTTCCTTCCCAGTGAAGATGTAGTTCGTGGACGTTCTACGTTGTTTAATCTGATAAATCACATACACAAAATTTAAAATAAGAAAAAATTGTTTCTTAAGATGTCTAATATTGATTATTTAAGCTTCAAACACTAAGACAACATCCACACTAAACATAATAAATGTGTCTGCAAAGATTACTTCAGTTCCAGTTATGAAAGGAAATGTACTGGTAATCATTACTAAACTATGCAAAATGGCAGTCAAAAAAAGTAACTATAATAATATGAGAAGATGCAGATATGATTTATAATGTGAATCTTTTTCTGTTTGTCTACTACATTTTAAACTGTAAGAAAGTAGATAGAAAATACAAAGTAATGGTTAAAAAGGGGATTCGTGGTTTTGATGTTATGAGGATGAAAGCGGGAAATACAGAAAATAGAAATTATTATTACAGTATTGGCTAAATATGGCTGAACATATTTCAAATTGAATTATTTTAGCAAATGTTAAAATTCTGATTATTAAAATATTTTTGTAAATGTATTATAATTATTTATGTCACCAGAGGGCATACTTTCTAGCTTTTATCCCATTTGGGAAAATACGCACTCTGGTGGCATAAATAAATATAAATAATAAAATTATGTTGCTATTTTTTAATAAATTATTATGTAATTCAATACCTCCTTATCAAAATTATGCAAGCAAACAAAGAGATTGCATTTCAGGCAGCTCTGAATCTTTTCCCGATGTCAAAACAAACACGGTTCCTATTTCATTTGTAAAAAGAAGAGTGGCTTTTGAAAGTTGAGGTAGTTCAAGGTCATTTGGAGATGATACATCAATGGGAGGGGCGACGAGCAGTCGTTAACTGATGTCATACCGGCTACGTTCACAGCTCAATGACACAGTTCAATATAGGGCCTCAGGACTCAGAATCTAGCTTCAGTCATGGTTTAGTGTAGAATCAGTTGGCATGGAAAGGCAAAGTTGTACTATGTACTATAAACTGTTACTTACTACTGCTTTTACTTACACTTATACCTTATAGACTATTCAGCACTTTTAGCAGTTAAGTTTTACTTTCATTTTTTACATTACAAATGTTTTCGGCTATCAAGCCATCTTCACGTAATGTTCTATTAGCAATAGAATGAATTTCAAAAAGTTCTTAATGTGGAAGTCATATCGTTACTATGGTAACCAGAGATCGTATGGTAACGGTAGCATTATGCGACATAATTTTTATACGTTTTTTCGATATATTTTCATGGCTTTACGATATCCACAGACAAAATAAATACTTTACTTCACATCTTCATAATTAAAACGACGAATCATAAAACAGTTTTAAGTTTTAATTTTTGCCCTAACTTCGTTAATGTCGGCTTTCCCTTTCGATCACATACTTCCAAGGGAGGGGGTGTTCCAATGTCGGTCTCTCATTCAATATGTTTTCCGTTTTTTGCTTTTTTACTATCTCGATGAATTCTGTCATTAATGCTTGTGGGGGGGTGTTGAGCTTTGTATGAAAGGCTTATTGCTAGCCAGTGCAAGCAGTAAAAGCCCACTAAACAAGCTGGCCAGATTAAGCCTTCAATAATGGCACTGGCACTTCTGTTCCATTGTATACTCTCAAGATTCACAGAGTGCATGACGATGTTGAGGGAACATACCTTTACATATACAAGGCTTTTGTTCCTTTTCAGCTTCAGAACACAGCATTCTTTGCAAAATTGTAAAATTAGGATAAAGAGATCATTTACCAATGGGACCACATAATATGATATATTGGAAGAATGATAAATATGAATTTTAAGTAGTGTGTATTTTAACAAAGTTCTTTTAGGCTTTTTTCATTGTAGATTTGCTTTTATTATACCTTTTTATTGCAACAGTTTAGAGAATACCATATACAGTCGAACCTGTTAACAAGCAGTAGTCAGGGTCCATGGTTACTAAACCATGGGTTAAGTGAACTGCAAGTTACAGTACTATATTAATATAAATTAAGCAAGTTCCAACATTGATATGAATTTTCTATGTGATTCCAGTTTGTCTTGCCCCTTTTTGAATTTGTTTGCTAATATACAGTTTTTCTTCAATCGTATAAGCCTTTTGTTTACGTTTACACTCTTTTGATATTTTTAATTATTACAGAAATCACTTATAACAGAAAAAATCTTTAACTCTCAAAATTTGACCAATACAAAATGGTTGATCATGCAGCTAATCTCATTGATCACGAGATTTAATGAAGAAGATGTCTAGGAGTGATATCATGTTATTGTTTATCAAGGAAGCCATGGTAAAACCACATGTTAACCTTTTATGTTCCAACACCTAGCTACGCTAGACAAACTTTAAGACCCAAAAACTTTGTTATTTTTGCTTAAATCGAGAAAAAATGGTTAAAATCTCAAATTCTATCATATTTTCCATATTTCTGTCGTATTAACCAAAAATTTCATTTTCCATCAATATTTTAATAAATTTTTATTTAACCCTTTAATTCAAACCCAATCCGTCCCAGTTAACACATTTGTGATTTTGCATCCCCAAAAATTCAAGAACAGATTGTCCGAACTTGTCCGATTTGCTCCATCATGTTCCACATTTTTTGCAGATATCTCGACCCAATAAATTATAATTTGGGAAAGTTTGGCCCCTTCCAAATAATATGATTTTGCTGTTTTTCCGCACAAAAAATTCGATAAATTAGTTTTATTTAAATATATATAAATTTCCATTTATCAGAGAAGCAAAGTAATCAATACCACGCTTCACAATTGACGCCGAACTCACTGTCCTAGATTCTGGCAGGAAATATATAACGGTTTATGAAATCAGCTGACTGTTTACATTAGTTATATTTTCAATATAACACAAAAATTTGAAATCAGCTGACTGTTTGTTTACATTAGTTATATTTTCAATATAACACAAAAATTTAAATAAATAAAGTAAGCTTTAGGTCATCTGTAGTAGAAACAAGGTTATTTGTACTTGAAACAAGTAAATAGTAGACTAGGGGTGCATAATTATTGCCACACAGGTTCCCCTAAAGTGCCTCTAAGGTCAACCACAAGACCTTAGGCTATTGGGCTAGTTACATTATGCTGACTAAGGGGAGAGCCATGACAACCTGTCCCCTTTGTTTGAGCTGTTTACATTATTTGACGAAGGGGAGGCCGTGACAACCTGTCCCCTTTGTTTGAAAATGCTGTTATTATTATATTTTAACTATTTTTTGAAAAATTAATGACTTAGAATGACGAAATACAGAGAAATAATTCACCATCTGCCATTTTTAAAAGACTCTGAGACAAATCTTGAGTATTAATATAACAATATTGAATAAATAAAAATATTATGTTATGTTGTTTTTAATTTTCAATTCTTTTATTTTTATGTAATATTTTTTATGTTTATATAAATGATTAGATGTTTGATAGTTAATTTCATTAGAATTAAGATTTAATATAAAATTTAGAAAGTAAGAGGGCTTTCATCTTCAATTATCCTCAATTGCAATTATTGAATATAGAATAATGCATATTGTAGTGTTTAAAATTTAAAACACTATATACTTACAAAATTAGAAAATACTTTAACTAACAAAACAGACATATTAAAAACTAACATACAAATATAAAAAACATTGTGAATTGTTTAAAAAAAATCTAATATAAAAGAATAGATTATACTTATATTTATAAATCATCTGTCAAACTCGTTCATATTTTCATTTAATATACATTATTCTGAATAAATTTTTGTTAAGTCATTTGTTGTTCATTTTTCAAAACACTATAAATGTTTTGTAAGGTATGTAAACTTTTGAAGGTAACTGTATCTTCTGCTTGGCATTTTTCTCTAATATAATCCAATTTTATTGATGATGAATATTTGTTTTGCAGAATATCTCCATTTTCTGTAATTTTTACAAGATCATCAAGAAACTGTTGTATTGCTTTATAATTGTCACTTCTGATTTGGATTGTTAAAGAACGTTAATTTTTTTACTTTTAGAGCGTTAAAGGTTAATTTCCAGTTATGTAACTTTTGGCATTTTTGAAAGTTTTGAAAACCACATACTACAACCAGTAAATACTTTTGTACACTGGAAATATCATAAATCCTTTTTGCTTTAGCTATGCATGCATTGTAAGTAGCACTGGATTTCTGTTCCACTTGGTTTTCAATCCAAGTTCAACATTGACTCCATGCATTGTAAGTAGCACTGGATTTCTGTTCCACTTGGTTTTCAATCCAAGTTCAACATTGAACATTGTTTACTCATCATGCAAGCCATGGAGGCTTGCATGATGAGTAAACAGTTATAACATACAAAATAATCATCAAATTTTGTTCCTGCTTTGCAAGTGTTCTTTATTTTATTCGTGATTTTTTTATGATTTTTGCATTGTACTTCTACTTAAACCTATTTTGTTGAAAATCCTCATATCTTTTTCATACAAGTAATTATATTCATTTTCTTCTCCATACTAATTGCTTTCTTAGCTTTCTTCATCACTATAGATTTTGCAGCCATATTTTAGAAATAAGGATAAAAATTTTGTAAAATTTATTTATCTTTGAAATACAATAATTTTTATATGAAAATAAAATATTAAACAACAAATTAATAGGAATATAAGTAATAAAATAATTATTTAAATTAAGTTTTTGGTAGACAAAGCCATTGTAGTTAATTTCTGTACACTCAAACCTGTTTTTGTGCAGGGGATAGGGACCGCATAAGAGAAATCGCATTAAAAAAAATATCCTGAAACTTCGTAAGCAGCTATAAAATATATCGTTTAAAAAAAATTTAACACATTTAAAAAAAATTTTTTTATGCGGTAAATAGGGACTGCATAAAAAAAGTCCCACACAGAAAATATGTAATTCAAAACCTCATGATGTAGCTAGAAATTGGTTATCCAAACAAAGAAAAATTGAATTTACACACCAGAACATTTTTCAATCAAGAGGTATGTATGTTAATCACAGGACAGTTATCAACTACTGTTACTAGATGGTGCAATATGTACAAGTGCAGTAATATAGGGTAGCTATGTGTTGGATTCTTTTTAATTTGCATGTTATTTTGACAGCCTTCTGTTGTTTTCTTTTTTAAATTATATTATTTAATTAATTTTTATTCATAATATGCATTTGTTGGAATTTTTTTAATATGCCGCACAAAAAAAACACACAAAAAAAGGACTGCATAAAAACTGGTTTGACTGTACATGGTTTTCTTGCTGAATTTTCCAATGGGTGACTCAGTTCTCTTTCTGACTCCTAATAAGCATCTACTTTCTGGATAGTATACTATACTAGCAAAGTAAGATATAAAATTTTCATTTATTTATTTATTTATTTGTGCAAATGAAAAATAAATATATGTACTCCTCTTGTTGCAAACATTTGTACTTATGAATATGAAATTTCATGAAAAAAATTTCATGAAAATTTCAAAAACTATTTGATAATTTTAAACAATATATAATAAAACGCTCTCGCTATCAATATAATGTAAAATCACACAGTTATTTTATTAAGCAGTATTTCAAAATGGCAGCAATTATTCAAAATAACTCTCTTTATAATTCGAACTTTTTGTTCAGATCTATGAAATAAGAAATTTCTAATTGCTACAATTGTGAAATATATTACAAAATACAATATATAAAGTTATTTCAATAATTTTGGGACCAAATAACAGTCTCTGAGTTATGGACAATCCAAGTTATGAACAAAACTTAGTTACAAATCATATTTGTAACTGGAGGAGCATATGTACAAAATAAAATAAGAACCTATAGTGCATTATAAACGTGTTAAGTTTGCATTCCCTTAAAAAATATTGAATCTATCCAACATGATATCTTTTCTCTGGCCTGTTAATAGATTTTAGAATTTATCTTTCAGGTGATAGTTTTTAATGTTTTTTTCAAATCATGTATTTATGTGAATTTTCATATATCTGTAAGAAGTATGATGCATTCTTCAAATATGTATCGCCAAGAAAATCTATTAAGAGCACATAAATGCAAATTAGATTTAATATTATATTAGTACGTAGGTTCCCAAACTTTTTGATTTGTGGTTTCCTTGACTTACTGGTCATTAGCAGTGATTCCTCATTATGATACATTTTGGGATGTAAGGCCAGTTTTAATAGTACTTTTGTGAGGAAGTTAACTTTGACCTGTTCTATTTTTATTTTATTATACACTCTATTATTTATCGTTATTTTCTTATATGCTAACGTATTATATTTTAGTTTAAAAGTTAACTTACTTCCACCTTCTCCGT
>AYEL01074885.1:0-13955 GCA_000484575.1 Olivierus martensii | reverse complement strand
GTTGACGAACGATTGACGAGTGACACTAAACGGTGACTCGTTCGGGGGAGGCAACGGTGACTTTCCACAAAGTCTCGGTGGGAGAGAGAGCCGGAATCGAAGAACAAAATAGAACTAAAAGTTGTCTCACCACTTGTACTCTGGCATGAACCAAAAACTGTCGTACGATTGGAACCAAAGGCGTCTTTCGACTACCACCAGAGCGAGGTGACTCGACTCGAATTAAGCGTCTCTCGACTGGAGCAAAAGCAAGGTGTCTCAGTAAGAGCCCAGACCTTTGTCCAACACAGCTCTGCCCTTTCCTTGTCTCGGTAAGAGCCCGGACCTTTGTCCAACACAGCTCTTTTATCCCTCTGCCCTCTCCTTCACCTTTCTCTCCGGGCTGGCTGTTATTGTATCTTACACAATCGATCTGAGATCGAGTAACATTCTTTGTAGATATTCGTATAAACAATCGTAAAATGGATGGTAAGATAGACTAACACGTCCTGTTTCTCAATCTATCAGATTTCACTCAATTGCATCATTACATTTAATACTTCGATTCGAATCCCGACAATAAAGGGGGGAGTTTTCCGACCCCACAGAATAAAATAAGTATTGAATTAGAATTATAAAGATGATGAAATTGTGAATAGTAATCTCTAAGCAAGAAATAGAAACTGTGAACTTTGAATTTTTATCATTACAGATGTTTCTCACAGGTATTTTATATACACCAGGTTTTTCATCATCTCTTAAGGGGTCCTTCTCGTTCCTTATCGTGTTGTATACCGTAGGTGGTCTCCTGTATGCTGGCTTCTTATTTTGTTTTTTCAGTATTTCTTTTACATATTTGTAGTTTCTATAGTTGCTAGGTATTGATATAAAGGATGTGGGTTTGTTCTTACTCGTTGGGTTCATAACTCCATTGTCAAAACTAGCTAAGTTCTTTTCTACTGAATCTAAAATACTCTTCATGAATGGTTTCCCGTACCCATGTTCGATGTTCCCATCTTATAAATATAGTCTATTTCATTCTTTGCGTCGTCATCTTTCATGCTGTATAGAATTGCTCTTCTGTAAAAGAACCTGAAGGCAGCTTTCTTGTATTGGATGGGGTCCTTCGACCAGTTGGGGATAAGTACTGGTTCGTAGGAGGGCTTTCTGTATACGGATGTTATTAGATTTGCATCTTCCTTTACAACTAAAGAGGGGTACAATAACCATGGATGGCAATAAGACAACAACAAACATGTTCTAGTTCTAGCTGAGTAAAATAAAATTATGTTTTTTTTTTTTTTCAAATTTTAAGACTAAAGCCTTCCTTTATTTTCATAATATAAATAATAAATAAAAAATATAATTATAAAAATATTTTTAATAATCAAAATATTCACAATAAAGAACAAAATTTTACCTTTCTTATCATCTTTCGAGTAAATTATAAAAATTTGATAGTAGACGAATTATTCAATATCTTATTAGAATGCTTATTCAAAAAAAAAAAAAAAATTATTATTAGATAGTGCTATTCAAGTTAAATATCATAAGAAACAATTGTGCATTATAGCTTTAATCATTTAAAGCTATAATGCACAATTGTTTAGAAAATAAAATAATTATTCCGTTTAAGAAATGTAAAATTTGATCTCAGTATTAAATTCTCTAAAATAACAAAATTTATTAATGTAGCGGAAGTTTCTTGAAATGTTTTCATTTAAATTTGGAGAGCAGCAGGATTAAAAATTATTGAAGTACTACTCTAATGATGTTTTATACTTAAATATTATATTTTTAAGATAAACTTTTAATAAATAATTAAATGAATAGAAGCTATAAAAAATTTAAAATATTCAACTAAATTATTAAAAATTCTTAACTTAGTTAACTGTTAATATATCTATAAGTTTCACACTTTAATTTTATGGCATTTTTAATGCATTTTGTTTAAAAAATAATAATTTTTCTTCCTTCTCATTTTTTTCGACCAGCTATACCATTTATAAAAAATAAGTAATTTCATTTTTCTGGTATGGCTGGATTTCAAAATGAAAAACAAAATAATATTTAGACTATATGTTATAATAGATATATATTATAATAATAATGAAGAGCATATGTATCTAGTATAATATATAGTAGAATAAAAATAATTTCAAAGTAATTTAGAATATAATTTGTTTTTCTAAGTTTAATACGATGTCATAATGTAATTCAATAAGTAGATAATAGAGGGCGACACCTCCTTAGTGCAATCAAAGAGGGGTACAATAACCATGGATGGCAATAAGACAACAACAAACATGTTCTAGTTCTTCTAGAACATGTTTGCTGAGTAAAATAAAATTATGTTTTTTTTTTTTTTTTCAAATTTTAAGACTAAAGCCTTCTTTTATTTTCATGCATAAATGATTTTAAAATAATTCTATTAATAAAAATAGTATTTATATTGTATTTTTGAATAACCATTTTACTCACTAGAGGGCGTAGATTTTGAAGAAATTTTCTTTTACTCTCATTTTAAACCCAAATTCTGTATATCTTCAGAAAATATGATAATTTTAATTTGGAGGAAAAACGAAGAATATACAAGGCTTTAAATATTTATGATTATACAGATTATGGGATTTCATCAATAATTTTTAGCGAATGGCTAACTTAAACAAAGGCAGTTCATTTGACTACCTAATAAGAAATCATAATTATAAAATGTATTATTGAATTGCAATTATTTAGTCTTAATACATCTATAATGGAAGTGAGATAACATGTATTGAAAACTGAATATAAAAGGGAATGAAAAAATGTCTTTCAATAACAAAAAATAATTATAATGAGATCGGTCAAAATTATCTTTATTGACGCCATTTTGTTCATAGAATTAAAAAAATCTATGAACAAAATGGCGGTGTCAATAAATATCGATTTATTGATAAATGCACATTATCATGAGGAACTTATACATTTTTAAAATTTATCTACTTGATAGCTATTTTTTTAGGAGGCTGCGTTATAAGCGTTTTCCAATTGCGTAATTTCTATTAAAGCAAATTATAGGAAATTAAATAAAATACCAAAAAGCTTGGTTTTTAAAAGATCTTCAAAGACTTTTATAAAACTTTTCCGAGAGTTTTCATGACATTGGAAACTATGAAAATACAGTATCCTTTGAGTTTTTGCCGAATCCCAATCTCAGAATTGAGCGATTTGCATTCTTGAAATTTTATTATTTTATATGCTTCAAGACAAAAAATATTCTCTATATCTATTTTAATAAATATTTTAATTTAAACGATATTTGTAACATTTAATATAATTTTAATATTTCTGATTCTGAATTTGAAATTTTATTATTTTATATGCTTCAAGACAAAAAATATTCTCTATATCTATTTTAATACAAATATCGTTTAAATTAAAATATTTAACATTTAATATAATTTTAATATTTCTGATTCTGAACACATTTCTAACAAGTAAATATAGGGTGGTAAGCCGGATTGGCCGCGTGGAAACGCTTCGGTTTTTCACTCTGGAGGATCCGGGTTCCAGTCTCGGGTCCCACACCTTGAAAATATTTATCATAGGGTGCGGGCCGGCCCGTTGATCCCCGTCCTCCACAATCCGGCTGACTCTTTCGCAGAGATGGGCAGCCTGTGAAAGGGCTTGTTTCGCCCCACCACTTAGTATTCTTCCTGAATGGAAATTCTCCATCTGTTGACAAAAAAATTATAGGGTGACCATAATTAAAGAGGAAATTTGTTGGGGCAAAATCAGCCAAGTTAGGGTGCGGGCCGGCCCGTTGATCCCCGTCCTCCACAATCCGGCTGACTCTTTCGCAGGGATGGGCAGCCCGTGAAAGGGCTTGTTTCGCCCCACTACTTAGTATTCTTCCTGAATGGAAATTCTCCATCTGTTGACAAAAAATTATAGGGTGACCATAATTAAAGGGGAAATTTGTTGGGGCAAAATCAGCCAAATTTGATATGCACACTTTCCAGACTATGGGAATTCGATTTCGATAAAAAAAATATAGTTCCGAAATACTTAATTGCGATATATGTGGAATTAAGAATACATAATAAAGAAAACCAACATCGATGAAGAAAACAAAAGGCCACAAGTGACAATAGTTATTTTGACTCAATTACAAATATGGTTCAATATGTTGCCATTGCACGTTTTCCAAAAACTACATTCTATGAACCGCATTTTTCATTGCGGATTTGTTTCACATGAAGCATTATTCGGTCTTCAAAGTTGCTGTATTGTCTATATGTTCTTGGTAAACCAAGTTTTTAAAATACTACAACATGGAGTGAGATCGGGCGAACAAAACTAGCCTCTTCGTAGGAAATGCTCGACTAATTATTCCGTCTTCGATGAAATGTCATAGGATTTGCTGCACTACCAATCCTATGTGAGGGAGTGCTCCATTCTGCATAAACACGGTCATGTCGAGATATTCATGCTGTTGGAATTGTGGAATAACATTGTAGAAAATTCTCTATATATCTATACACCATTTAATGTTTAATATCATTTATAATTCCGCAAAAGAGCATCCTCAATTAAAATCAATTATATATGTAAGTGCCCACTATTTTTTAATACAGATTGTTCGAGTTACGAACATTTATACAAAATTCATTTTCGAATTTCACAAAATTCAACAACACAAGAATTTAAACATTGCTAGAGCATTCTGTTATCATAATCTAAACATTTTAGGCTGCCGGATGAGTGTGGTAACGCTGTCGGCGTGCCACGCAGGAGGACCCGGATTTTTTCGGGATACTGGGCCCGGCCCGGTAATCCCCGTCCTTTACCATCCGGTCTCCCTCCACGTGTGTAGGTGCACTCCATGTTTGAAACTGGCCCTACCTCTTAGTAATCTTACTGATTGGAAAGGGGCGTAAAAAAAAACATAGTTGTTAAGCAAAAATATAGTAATGTACAATGTATGATATAATTTTTTTTTTTTAATGATACGGCGACCACCGAGATCTACACTCTTTCCCTACACGACGCTCTTCCGATCTCCTTATAATCTATTAATAATCTCTAGACTTTTTTAAATTTCATATAATTTCCCCTCTTATAAACATTAAATGTGTTTGAGGGCCTCAATTTTTTTTGTGAAGCGTGAAATCCTAAGTTTGCATATCATCATAGTTTTAAATAAAGATCAATTCCTGAGCTAGTTTTTTTGCCGGTTCTCTGGCAAAAAATCTAGATCAGGAATTTATTCTTGAATAATACCAGATTTCTGGATCCATTCAGTGAATCCCATTCGTTACCAGAGTTTATTTTGCACCTAAGATATTTTGGAGAGATGGAACTAGTCTAAAACTCCAAAATTAATCACTTGCATCTGTGATGGTCTTTTTTATTTTATAGTTTTCTATCAGGACATCTGTTCGCCAGACAGCTACATGGAAAACTTGGAAGAACGCCCAACCCACTGAATCCCATCCTCCACGTTTATGATGCCAGTGGTGGACGCACATTCCTCACAGCTTAGTAAAACGGGAAGTTAAGCGGCTACTCTTTCTAATGCCCACTAAAAGATGCCATCCACACCGTGGTACGAATGTACGTGTATCCATGGTACGGCTGATATCAGATGAAAGACGGGATCAAATCCTGGCTAGGATTTGATCCCGTAGGCGGGGATCCGGAATTGAATCCGAACTTCCAGACTGGAAATGTAACACATCTCGCAGTTCTTTGGCCGACTCTGTCGTCATTATCCATATTTTTAGGAAAACTTTAATTGCATCGAAATATTAAAAAAAAATATTGTTGATTCTTACCTGGATACGTCGATTTTTAATGCATATCGTAACGTTTTCCCCGAATTTATCTTCATATTTTCTATTTATTGATTACGGATAATCAATCAATCAATCCTAGCCGTTCAATCGTGTCCGATTCTTAGCTATTCTATGGGTCATGTCCCTCCATGTGTCTTCCTGTCCCTGACCAATTCCCGCAGTTCCTCGATGTTCTTGCCCGTGTCCTCCTTGATTGTATCTAGTTAACGGGTCTTCGGTCTTCCTCTAGGTCTTGTTCCGCTCATCCTCCCCAGCATCACCGAAAAAAGTCAGCTTCTGCCTGGTGATCTTGGCTTCCAGGGAAAAATCGGGATTGATGCGCTCAAAGACTGACTCTCGCTGTCCAGTGGATCCTCAGGAGTCTTATCCAGCACCACAGTTCGAACGCTTCAATCTTTCTCCTGTCTGCGTTTGTTAGGATCCAGGACTCTCACCCGTAGGTGGCAATGGGAAACACAATGGAGGTGACCAGAATGCGATTGGTGGTGATTGAGACGTCCTTACACCTTCAAATTGGGTCCATGTTGACCATCGCTGTGCGCCCGAGGGCAATTCTTCATGTGATTTCGGAGCGCCAGTTGCCATTGCAGTATATCTTGGAGCCCAGGCTGATGATCGGATAATCACATACAAAACCGTTCAATTTTTTTCATTCATTTCTTTGGCGGCGGTGGCTGAAAAATCATATATTAAAAATCTTCAATCAGCATGACCAATTTTTAATGGATTTTTTAATATTCACAATAATTTCCTTAAAATAATTTGTTAGGTTATTAAGCCAATGGAAAATTATGATCATAGGAAAAAAATTCCAACTAAACAAATACAAAAGAATTTCGTTGCTCGTAATTTTTCTAATTTTCATTATTATTTTTACAAAACATTCTTAAAATGTTAAAATTTTGCAATTTATTATCCATATAAAAAAAGTTTTTCAGGCATAATTTTTGCATGCTTTCATCTTAAAAATTATTTACGATATTAATATATATATATAATAATAATAATAATAATATGTTAATATAAATTATTATTATTATCTAAAATAATGCACACATTACTTTATATGTAACATTTTTAATGAGCATAAAAATAAACATACATTAGTCAATGTATAAGAGAAATTGAAATCTCTTACACCGTGCTATAGGTTATAAAAGATTTCGTTGCAAAAAATTTTAAATTCCTTCACACATTTACCGGTAGCTATGTTCCATTTTCAAATAACTTTATAAATTTTTTAATATAAATGAATACATGAAATTTCTTTCATAATTTTATTCATCTACGTCATCATATCTTCATCTTCATTCGGTTCGTTTGCGTCAGAGCCAGCTTCCGCTTCTTCATCGTCGTCATCACCAGGGACTTCAGCATTAGCTTGTTCTAAACGATCTAATTGTTTGGCTAATTCGGCTTCGTCTGTTTCCGTAACTACTTTAGGCTTTAAAAGGAAAATATTCTCTAAGAATTAAAAATTTTGGATACTCAAAAAACGTGTGAGAATAAACGCACATACCTGATTTTGAATATTAAATATTCCACCTTCTATAGATTTAACGGAATTTTCTATTATCTGAAGTGCATTCTTTAGCGCTTCCAGTCCTTCTGTTCGATCCATTGTTGTTGTTGTTACCACATATAAAGGTGGTGCAATTAAATTAATCTAATAACGATATTGATGTATTTAAATTCATTTCAACTAAGAAAAAAATATATTTTCAAAAACAAAATCTTACTTTAATAGGCATTTCTTCTGTAGAATAATCGATTCCAGCTTGAAGTGCAGATTTTACTGCATCAATTCCTTCATAGCCATAACATGCAACTTCAATATCTGAAGAAATTTTGAGAATTCAGTATTTTTATTATAATAAAATGAGAGAGATTACCACAAATTATTTAAATTTATTAAATTAGCATTTAAATCTAATATCAAACTGTTAAATATTGTAATCAAAACATACTATTTAAAATTGCCAAAATCCTTATAATGATTTAAGCATAGTAAAAATGATAATGAATTTTATAAATCAAAAAATTAGTTTGCCAATATTATATGCAACTTCAAAATAATTATGAAATTTTAAATCAGTCATGGATTAACTTATTGCACATGTTAATCCACAACTACAACAAGTTCCATGGCTTTTGATGTATTTAATTCAAAACAAACTGAATTTTCCTGTAAATTAAATTACTATTGAAGAATATCTATTAGATTAGTGGTCTCCAAACTTTTTTGACTGCGCACCCCCTAAGACTGAGAAAAATAAATGGCGCATACCCCCAACTGATTGAGCAGATATCTATTGTAATTAGAGTTTTAAAGAGGAAATAAGGCCTTATGTAATATCCAAAAAAGCTATAATTGAACATTATTTTTATTATTAAAATAAGTGCATATTTATTTTTCTTATTAAAATTTAATGAAAGAATGGGCTTGGCATTTGTTTAATAATTTCTGAAAATGCTGGTTTGATGTTATCTGACAGTGCGATACGAAGGTCTGGTTCCAAGTTTAATTTATTTCGATATTTAATACTCAGCTTTACTACATACTTTAATTTAGTTTTAATACTCAGTGATCTAGCAGCTTGTAGACTTTACAAACAATATATAAAAAAATGTTTTCACTGTACCCCCTCCAAAGTGTGGTACGTGTACCCCCTGGGGTACGCGTACCACACTTTGGAGACCCAGCTTGTAGACTTTACAAACAATATATAAAAAATGTTTTCACTGTACCCCCAGGTATAGTGTTTTCACTGTATCCCCTCCAAAGTGTGGTACGCGTACCCCCTAGAGTACGCATACCACACTTTGGAGACGGCTATATTAGATATAAAATTTCTGTCTCCTCATAAGATATAAAAGTTTAAACATTTGAAAATTTGTAACATATTTGCAATCATCAAAATATTTCATTTTGATAAGAGAATGTAAATATTTTTGATACTGTGCTTATAAAAATTTATATAGTTTATAGTGATTATATTGAGTTAAGAAGTTAGAGCAATTTTTCTCAATGTATCAAATTAATTCAGCACCATAAATCCATGGAAATTCAGTGTTTTCATGAAATTCCATGGATTAGTAACACTTCACCTGACAAAGCATGGTTAATAACACTTCATCTGACAAAGCAGTGTTTCCATGTAATGAAAACACTGCTTTGTCAGGTGAAGTGTTACTAACCAAAATAAGTTTATACATAATTTGATGTGTTATATAATTAATATGGAATTAATTATCATCAAACTGTGATTTGCATTTAAATGTAAATTATGAACTGACAGAGATTAGAGCATTGCAGTTGTAGTTGAAATACCAAATAAAGATTTATTCTTTCAGATCAATAATGCAATATAATGATGATCAACTATACATAAATGTAGTTTAGTAAATTTTTTTTGATAACTATTTTGTCATGTTCAAATTATAATCTTGCAATAATATAAAATTAAAAATTTTTTAAATTATACTAACTACAATGATATTGCCTAACAGTTTCACTGTAGTTATACATTGAAAGTGATAGGCAATTTTAATGTAGTTTGCTCTCTCCCCTCTAACAGCTTTTAATTATTAATCTTTAAGCCCTTTAACAATCAAATACTTTATTGTCAAAAATGTTTTCAAAGCCATTTAGATGCAAATTATGGCAAAGTATTTGACTATTTAAAGCAGTGTTTTCCAATCAGGGTACTGCAAGATCGGCTAGAGGTCTTGTGAGATATTTTGGGAATAAAAGTATATTTTAAGATTTAAAATATACTTTTATCCCCAAAATATCTTATGACAGCCCCCAGTTGGATATTTTGGGGATAAAAGTATATTTTAAATCTTAAAATATACTTTTATCCCCAAAATATCTTATGGCAGCCCCCAGTTGGGAAATACTAGTTTAAAAGTTAATATTTGTTAGTTTAAGCAGTTTTAGTGACTAATATAGTATAAGTTTTCAATTATTTCAAAACAAAGAAAAATCAATTTAAATTATGATTAATATTCATATAATCAAATATATTTGTACTTTGGAGACATATGGCACTAATTTTAAAAAATTGGACAGTGTTATATACTTCCAAGCTAAAGATATATAAAATGAAATAAGAATCTACATCAGCTTTTATTAGTTAACTCATTTACATATTTGAAGACAAATTGAAATTATTAATTCAGTTGTAATTTTTATTAACATTTTTTAATTTTAACTAGTTAGTTGTACAATTAGTTACATCAATATAGGGCTGATGCTTTGTTTTCACACAAAATCGATGAATCATGCTTTCATTATGTGCATATTCATTTTTTTTTTTAAATAATTTAGTTCCTGAAGACTTATTCTATAGCTTTTAAACTTCTTTAACATTATATCAAATATAAAATTCCATTTTTTTTTTTTAAATAATTTAGTTCCTGAAGACTTATTCTATAGCTTTTAAGCTTCTTTAACATTATATCAAATATAAAATATTAATATTAATTTATTATTAATATAAAATAAATCAAGATAAATTGATATATTTAAAAAATTAATAAGATTGTAAATATTAAGCATTTAATAAAAAGACAAAAAAGTTCAGCATTAGACAGAAAAAAACATTTGAATACTGTATATATAAAGAAATGTTTTTTCTATCTAGTGCTGAACTGTTTTTTGTCCATTTAAAAAATTTGAGAATCTCACAAATAAATTTATCATTCCATCTCATTCTATTAAAATTTATAAATAAATACACAATAAATTAGATCTTTAAATCAAATTGTTAAATCAAGAACTAATAGGATAGCATGATTCAGAATTATCAAAAATATTTTTCTATTAATTCAATCAGTTTACTGATTAGATACACAAATGCTCCAAGTTACAATCAATTGTATTTAAAAAAATTTCATATTCAAATTTCAGAAAATTGTAAAAAAAATCTTCAAGAATTTTAAATATTTTTTTTATAACAGGATGTATAATATAAAATTAGTTATTTAAGATATTATGGCAATATTTTAAAGATAAAGATTATATAAAAAATTCTTGCTTTATAATCTTTTTATTCAAAATCATAAAATTAAGGGTCTATTTGTAAAATATATTACAAAATACAGTATATAAAGTTATTTTAGTACTTTTGGGGATAAAATAAAAGTGTTACAGTTACTAACAAAACTTGCATACTACTTAAATTCATAATTTGACAATTGTGTGTATTATAATCAGTGAATTTACAAAGATAAATGTATAGTTTTTATATAAATAACATTTATTAGGTCATTAAAAGTAATTTCAATTCATTTTTCATACATTTTAATAATTTTTGAAGATTATTGAATTAAAAATTCTTAAGAATAAAAATCAAAGAATTTGTATTAATTTCTCAATAAACTCTAAGATGTTTATTTTCTGTTCCATATTCATCATCAAATAAGGAATAAATTTTTAGTGTTCTTATATATTATATATATATATGTATAATGTAAGGAGACAAAGAGATATAAAATTATTTCACAATTTTAAAAGAAGAACAGACAAAGAAGACAACATCCAGTCAGGCAGGACGCCACATACCAACTTAGTTTCTTTTTCTTTTCCTCTCTCCCCGTTACAACCAACAGTGTTTTGTTTACATAAGAATCGACCTCTCCCGACAAATATTTTACATCTTACAATTTAACAGCTTAAAACTATAAAACATTTATTTTTCCATATATATATATATAAAGAGAACACTAAAATTTATAGAATATTATATATCTATAAATAATAATCTAAAAAATGTATAAAAAAATCATTACAGCAATAAAACTATCAAATTTATTTTTGAACAAATTTAATATACTTGTTTAGAAAAACACATTATGAATTTATATGGTTGTTACATTATGCATAGCCAAAGATATGCAGATGTTTAAGTATATAATTCTTATCTGGTCAATTTGTTCAAAATAAGCATCTTATAAATTTTTTTGGCCAACCTTATCATCCATAATTATATATCTGATTATTGATGATAATATAAAAAATTAGTTTATCATCTTGAGCTGACCAAATAAGACTTGCATACTTAAACATTTGCATATCTTTGGAGATGCATCACTTATAATTACCTAAATTATGAATGTATTTTGTATAATAAAGATAAACCAAAAAATTTCCCGAGGTATTTATGCTTAAATATATTTTTGGTGTTTAATTTGCATAAAATGAATTAAAAAAATTAGCTAAACAACTATTTTTTGCAAATATCACTTATGGTCTTAAATTTTCATATTTATACTTATTTAAATATATTCACTTCCAGATATTACTGTACTAAGTTTTTCGTTGAAATTCATTTAGCAACATTTAAGTCTAATTTTACATAGACTTTACAATAATTATAATTACCTAAATTATGAATGTATTTTGTATAATAAAGATAAACCAAAAAATTTCCCAAGGTATTTATGCTTAAATATATTTTTGGTGTTTAATTTGTATAAAATGAATTAAAAAAATTAGCTAAACAACTACTTTTTGCAAATATCACTTATGGTCTTAAATTTTCATATATACTTATTTAAATATATTCACTTCCAGATATTACTGTACTAAGTTTCTCGTTGAAATTCATTTAGCAACATTTAAGTCTAATTTTACATAGACTTTACAATAAAAGCATCAAGGGAACTTATTCAAATAAATCCAAATATACTAGCCAAAATCTAGCCCTTGAATTACAACGGAATAATTTAATGATTGGAAATAATTTGAACTAAAGTTAGCGCCATCTCGTAATTATAATAATAATTAATTTTACTAAATCTATAAGTGGCGCCATCTATTAATTAATAATTGAACTCGAATTTTTAATTAATTTATCTGAAGAAAGAATGATGTAAAGGTATATTAATTTAGATAGACAATGATACCTTTACATCATTCTTTCTTCGGATAAATTAGTTAAAAATTCGAGTTCAATTATTAATTATTCTTCAGATAAATTAATTAAAAATTCGAGTTCAATTATTAATTTATAATGTTCAATTATTAATTAATAGATGGCACCACTCATAGATTTAGTAAAATAATTTATTTTTATAATTACCAGATGGCACTAACTTTAGTTCAAATGATTTCCAATCATTAATATTCCGTTGTAATTCAAGGGCTAGATTTTGGCTAGTATATTTGGATTTATAATTTTACATATTTTTATTTTTTGAAGTAAATAGAATTTAGATAGAAAATGTTTATGTTGCTCCACAATGACATATTAGAAATATGTGGGAAATATTTGATCATAATGGTTTAACTACATATTAAATTTAATTATATATTTTCAGAATGAGTTAGCTAGAGTTAAGAAATCTCTTGAATATTATATGAAAAGAATTTTTGAAATAGCTTTTGTAATTTTATTAAAAGTGTGTGTATACAGGTTTTCTTTCTAAAACACATACAAATATTAGAATATTCTTACCAGCACGAATTTTGACTGCTTGTGGAGTCAATCTTCTTTTTATATTCACTAAGAGAACTTCTTTAGTCTTTTTATCTAAACCACATTCATCCAATATTGAAGGATCACTATAATAAATTAATTTTACAAAATTAAATATATTTTTTTACAATACAAGGTATATATGTATATATTTCTAAATAATAATTATGATAAATAAACAAATCAGTTTATTTATTTAGATTTATGTACATTTAACAATTATTTGTAACTCATATGAGAGAATACTTCTTCACATACTTCACAGCATGTTTAAAGGCATCAAATGAGCTGGCTTGTTTTTTGAACTTTTCATCAAAATACCAAGCAGATTTTTCATAAAGTGCTTCTAATTGTTCATCTGTTTCATACTGAAGAACTTCTGCTACATGCCTTAATATACTGTTTACCTAAAACATATTAAATTTTTTTACAAATTGTAAATATAAAAAATAATATAAACATATATTTCAAAAGCAAGTAACAAACATTAATATAGTTTTTACTGATATCATAGGCAAATGCTTATAGAAAATATATAATTGTAAAAAATTTTACATGAATTTTATAGTTATTTTTTATATTTATAGGGCTTTTAAAATAAAATACATATTGGGTTGTTTGGAAAGTAATTTCGTTTTTTCATGAAAATGAA
>AYEL01074882.1:0-18290 GCA_000484575.1 Olivierus martensii | reverse complement strand
GAATTAATACTTCATATTTCATGGTTGTGCTATTAAATATTAAACTAAATCTCTAATCACTTAAAATTAAATAAATACAACGAATGATGTCACCATTCTTTAATATTTAGCAGTAATGGCGGATAGTATAGTTGCTTGTAAGTGAGGAGAAACATTTACACAGTCAAGCTAGAAATATTATTTTAAATGTATATAAGTATTTTGGAAGGCAGAAATCTATTCGAAATGACACTTTTAACGAAACTTCACTAGATACTGGTGTTTCTGTATCAACAATTAAAAGAATTGTAACTGAAGGAAATTTTTATAATAAATTTTCAAAATATAATTAATTTTAGCATTTATAAAGTAAAAATTGAAATATTATAATCTGATTACTATGTTTTAATTCAAATATCAAGTCAAAAATGGTAATAAATTCTCTACTGCAATCCGTTTCACATCGTATCATTTATAGTTAATCCTAACTGAAAAGACTCGTCGATCATCGAATTTGTCCTTGAAAGTTCTTTGAAAAGGGTATAGTAACGTAAGAAATAATTTGCACAATAGATTAACCTTATGTCAGCATTTGGAAGGACAACATTTTGAGCATGCCCTTTAAATTTGGTTATGTAGACATATATGATTAAAATAAATATTAATATTTTTGTACTTTGTAATACGTAAAATCTTTACTCCAAATGAACAATACCAAACATGTAGAAATTAACATATGGCAATTTACTTTCTGATTTGACGTAATATGTGTGCTTTTTAAACTAATATTTTGTTCAGATTTCTAATGTTACGGTGTTTTTCCCATATTGCTTGGTCTATCAGCTAAGAATAAGTGTTGATTCCTACTTTTTTATCTGTGATCTTAATACGCGTCGCGTGACTGAAATAACACGGCGGCAGCTGTCGATACATCTTACTCTGGTTTATCATCATTGGTTTATATTCCGTTTCTAACTTTTTTCTTATTTTTCGATTTTCTACACTTTTTCTTGTTTGGAGTATTCATTCCATGTAAACAATAACGTTCGATATTTTTTCTGAATTCTTATTTTATACCAACTGATATAAATACAATTTTTAAATTACACCGGACTTTAACTTTTTCGCTGCTGTTGCGTTCATTTTGACGTGCACTGTACATATATATATATATATATATTTACATCAAAAATCTGGAATTTTCAAAAATCCGGCAATCCTCAGGTCCTGAAGTTGCCAGATTTTTGATCATCAACCTGTAATTATTGTAAAAAATTTGATTTATAAAAAAACTATTTTTAAGAAATTTTATGGTGATGTTAAAAAACTTAATAAATTTAAAAAATGGTTATTTTTAATGATCTTTGTTTGCACTCAAGAGAGCATAGAAAATATTTAATGGATAATTTATTTAAGTATCATCAAGAAGATTCCAAGCTTTTGTTAGATCAGATATGCTGATTTTGAATTTAATAGGAAATTTTTTTTATAGTTTTGTATTAAATAAGTTATTTCCAATTGACTTTTTTTGAACATCAATATTCTCTCAACAAGAACGAGAAGCCTGGGATAGAGATGAAAATATAATTCAATCCCAATGTTTCAGGATGATTTTTTTAAATGTGCATGGCATTAATACAAAAGTTCTGTCAGATCAATTTGCTCAATTGATAAGTGATTCTAGTTTTCTTGCTTTTGGTGAAACATGGGTGACTTCTGATCAAAATTTATTCTTAGGTGACAAATTTTTCTAATTTAATAAATGTTTACCTAGCCCCTGCTACTTCTTTTTCACAAGGTGGAAGATCTAGTGGAGGGATAATACTTATTTATGATAAACAGTTGAATTTTTCAATTCTGTGGAATTCTAGTTACACCATAGTTGATATATTGTCATTTGAAAAAAGTTATTATTATAAAAGTATTCTGATAATTGTAGTTTATGCTTCTCTAAAATTATGTTTTGACAAACTGCTATCAAGTTTGACTCCATTTATGAAAATGGCAATTTTGATGATCCGATTTTGATTATTGGTGATTTTAATGCTCATATAGGAGTTTTAATGGATTCTAAGGATAAAAATGGAATTCTATTTGATAAACGTGAATCTCATTGCAAGCAGAAAGACAAACATGGACAATTATTTGTTAATTGGGTTATTTCACTTAGTCTTTATATTTTAAATGGTCGAGTTTCTTCTGATTTTCCAGCTAATATTACATTTTTTTCAAGGAATGGTGTTTCAGTTGTTGACGTTTTTAGTGGAACACTCATACCATACTTATCTGGCTTTAGCATTACAGATGTTGTGCTTTCTGACCATTTTCCTTTATGTGTAAGTTTATACAGAAAAACATTTTGATACTAATTGTGTTTCTTTAAATGGAATTAAATTATGGTTTAATGGGTTTATTTAAATATTGAGTTTATTTAAATTCTAATTATGGTTATGAGCAGTTTAGATGGAATGTTTTCAGTCAAGATGAATTTTAGATTCATTTTTTTTATAAAACCAAAAACTTAATTTACAGAATAGTTTTATTTCTTTTGAGGAGTTTGTTGCAGAGAATTCCAGAAATGAAGCTTATACTTATAATTCTCTATATTCTGAGCTTTTAAAATGCCACAGATATGCTGCAATTCAGGCAAATTTTAAAAAACGAAAAGTTAATCAGAGTGCTGTAAGTAAAAATTTGTGGTTTGATTCTGATTGTTATGAGGCTAAACATAATCAGAATCATTGCGAGCATTACGAAAAAATTTGACAAATGAGAACCATATGGTTTTTATTCATTCTTGTCATGAATTTAGTGTGTTGTGTAATATGAAAAAATAACTTTATAAGAAAAATTTAATTAAGAAATTAATAGCTGTTACAAGTACTAAGCAGTTTTGGAATATCATTAATAATTATCGTCTCAATGTAAATAATTCAGTTCATTTCAAAAGTGGAAAATATATTTTATTAAACTTGTAGGTCTTTCAACTTTATTAAGCCATCTTCAGCACAATGTATAAGAATTCGAATGTCTGACATTTGAATTCTTATACGTTGTGTGGAAGATGGCTTAATAAAGCTGAAAGATGTTTAAGTTTAATAAAATATATTTTCCACTTTTGAAATGAGCTGAATTATTTACATTGAATAAGAAATGGGAAGAAATTATGCATTAGTAATTATCGTCTCTTTTCTATGATTTCACATTCAGTAGATTTAAACCATGCCTTAACTTATTTCAAGGCTCTCCATACAAATGTCAATTTTAATACTCCTAAAATTGCAATAATCAGGATTCTTTTTTGGATTCTCCAATTCAAGAGTATGAATTCCAGAAAGTCATTTAATGGTTGAGGAGTGGAAGATCCGCTGGTATAGATGGTATTTCATATGAATTTTTCCAGAATTTTGATAATGGATTGTCAAATGTTTTCTTGTTTATTTTAATCTAATATTTAGAGGCTTTATATTGCTTCCTTTCGATTAGTTTAATATTAATTTGCAACTGATTCCAAAAAAATCAAGGTCTTCTGGTATTTCTGAACAGAGACCCATTGCATTAATTTCTTGTGTTAGGAAAATTTATACACAAATTTTGGCCAACAAATTGCTTGAATGGATGACTGAACACTTTTGTTAGCTGATTATCAATATGCTTATCATCCTGGAAGAAGTACAACTGATATTTTATTTGCTGTTTCATCTTTTATTCATCTCCAATTATAAATTAAGAGATGCAGGATGTTTGCTCTTTCATAGATTTGAGTAAAGCATTTGATTCCATAAATTTAAATTTATTATGTATGAAATTAGAGAGTTGGATTATCTTCAATGTTTTTGCAAAATATAATTATGTTATTAACAAATAATAATATAGTTATTGAAGTGTCTAAATCAAAAAATTTTTATATGACGACTAGAGGTTTACTCCAGGGAGACCCTCTAAGTGGTATTTTGTTTAATTTTTATATTTCATCAATGTTTTGAATCTTTACATCTTGAACAGTAAATACATATATAACATTCAACCACTTGCTGTTATTTCCTTTGTGGATGATATATTGTTTTTGGATATTTCTCAAAAATCTCTACAAAAAACATTAACTTCTTTTAACATATTGTTCAAATTATGAGTTGAAAATAAATGAAGGAAAAACTAAAATTGTTATTTTTCAGAATGGTGGAAAGAGATCTGGAAAATATCATTTTTACATAGGAGGCACACAAATTGAAATAATTGACCAAATAAAATATTTAGGTGTGATTTTTTTCTTGCACCTGTAATTTTGCTCTGCATTTCGATAATGTTAAAAATAAATTCAACTCACAAATTATTACTCTTTTGTTGTTAACGGCCAGAATGAATCTTAATTGTTTACAAATTCATATTCGACTTTATGATTCGCTAATTCGGTCTTCTATAGATTATGCATTCCCATGTGGGGTATTGAATTTGTAAAGAAAATAGAGAATTTAAGAATGAATTTTTTTTGAAGATTATTATATCTAGAAAATTCTGTGTGGGGGCCTGTTGTATGACTTCAAACATATACAGTAGAATCTTGATATCTCGAATCTCACGGGAACAAAAAAAAAAAATTCAACATAAAGAGTTTGCGATATCAAGGTTCAATTTTAAATAAAGATTTTTATGTAAATAATACATATTGTAATTTTTAATACTGTATAAGACACTCTTTTTTCCATGAAAATTAGCATCTAAATCTCCTGTATTTTATAAAATCAACCGTGAAAATATCACTGAAATAAACATGATCATACTGACAAAAACCTATCAACAATTAGAAGTGAAACTTAGAAAATGAAACTACTGTACGACATCATCATCATCTTTTACGTTCTTTGTAAGTTAGTGTAACGCTGAAGACGGTCTAGTAGATAGACCGAAAGTACTTATTTGTTAAATAAAATACTTTTGAAGTCACTACTGCCAAGTGTGCTGTATATTTAGTTACTACTGTACGACATGTTCAGTATTCCGAGCATGCACAAAAAAGATCCTATTCTAGATATCAGTAGCACATTTATGTGTTTTTGTTAAATCCTTCATTTAGTCTCCAAAAGCGAGGGAAAATTCTTAAGTATTTTTAATTTCTCTAGCACAAAACTTATAAACTAATTCGAGATAGCAAGGGTTTTGAAGAAATTACTTCGAGATAATCATTGAAATTACATTGGTTTAATGCTGAAAGTGCACAGAAAAAATTTTTCTTCGACATAGCAAGGGTTTTGAGATAGAGAGGTTTGAAATAACAAGATTACACTGTATATGAAATTCAGAAGTTTATTGGATTAAATTAATCTTAAAATTTATTCAATAAAACAAAATTTATCTAAAAAAACAAACTACCGTATTTTCCTGTATATAATCCGTAGCGGCATATTATCCGCAAAGCCTTTTTTTTCGAGTAAAAAAAAAAACGTCGCATAATCCGCAGCGCCGTATAATCCGCGGCAATTTTTACGGCGAATAATCCTAAATATATACTGCCGATAATGTAGTGTCACATAAAATAAAAAATACACAATATGATTAAAAATATAAGTAATAAATTGTACAGAAAAAAAACATTTTTATTATGAAAAACATCTATTTAAACATGTATGATAATATTTTTTACGATAATCTCAATAAAACAGTAAATTGTTTGCTACTGCCATCTATGTTTTGAGTTAAACAAAACATTGCAAGCGAAAAAAAATTTTTTTTTTTAATTCAGCTAGTTATCAGCAAAAAAGTTAGGATTTTCCCCCTTTTAATTTAAAATATTGTAAACAATAATTTTCCAGATTAAATAATTTTCTTAAAGGTGATTGATAATTCTTGGTCATGCAATTTTTGCAAGAAACTTACCGGTAACTGCTTTCATAGCATCATTTGATCTTTTTGCTTTCGTTAGATATATCTCTTATGCACCAAAATAATGTAAAATAATTTAGAAAAATTAAAAAAAAAACGGTGAATACATCATTAAATAATAAAAATGAATAAAATTTAGTTTAAAATCTGAAATTTATTTAATAAATGTAGTTCATCTGACAAACTAACAATAATATCCAAATACGCATGTTCAACCTTCCAAAGTTTTCACTGCGCATGTCCCATCGCACCAAATATCTAACATGTTTGATGTTAGGAAAGTTGCTCGCTCCGTTTTTTTTTCGTCGGAGGTGACGATGTCGCTGCAACGAGTATGCGATGACAAGTCGTATGGTACGACGGCGAAGGCGACCGGATTGCCTCAATATCGACTAGTTTGCAGCCGGCCTTATGTAGAGTACGGTAATATGATCTAAGGATTGCAGTCGCATGAAGTGACCGTTGTGACATTGGAATGTAACGATATAGCGTTGAGGTGAGAAAATAAGGTCAAAAAGTTCAAGCATTCTAGCAGTGTTGGTTGAAGTGTAAACAGTAAAATAGGAATAAAGGAAATTTAGATTAACAGTATTTGATTTTATTTTGTGTGGAATACTTTACAGTGTGTCGTGCCACCTGATGCGCCGCGATGCGCTGGATTGCAACAGGTAAAGTAAAATTTTACTTTACCCGATGCGGATGTTACGGTGACGTCGCTTCAGAAAATATCAAGTTATAATCAGTTTTGTCCAATTTAATTGGACAAAACTGATTATAGCTGAAATACGTCAGCCGAGTCGTGAAAGCTTTCAGCGCCATCTGTTATTTATTTTATAAAACATAAACGGCATTTCTTTCAAAACTTTATTGTAAGCTTTTCTGATGGAGAATGTTTTTTATCAGATTATCCGCGGCGTCGTATAATACGCACAACGAAATTTGAAACTTTTTTAACACATAATCCGCAGATTATATACAGGAAAATACGGTATTTGCCTAGGGTTTATTTACTGAAATTGATTGATGATCATTATAGAAATTCTACTATGAAATCAAATTGGCTTTTGAAAACAGTTCTTTATTTAAAAGAAAAAGATATACATTTTAGTTGTTTAAATATAAATTATTTATCTAATGAAGATATTAAAAAATATTTGGATGAATTGATTATAAATTTAAAATCTGCAGATGATAGGTAAGCATTATCCAAGAATTATGTTTCAAGATACCAATTAATTATATGTAATTATTTTTGTTTTAATCTCCCATGAGAGTGAAAATTACTTTCACTCAAATTAGATTAAATCGTTTTAGGTTATTAATAAATCAATGTTATATAAATTTGCAAAATAATTTTTTTACAAGATGTGACTCATATTCAGACAATTTAAAAATTTATATTTTGAATGAATGTCAAATTAATAATAATTTAAGATTAATATAATACTAAAAGACAGCACTGTAAGCAATAGAGAATAAATCAAAAAACATCGTTTATTCATGGAACTAACACTTTCGGCATTTCTGCCATCTTATGGTTCCAAATCATAACGAATTTGTTCATTATTCATTCTTTCTTATAAAAGAATTCAGAGATCTAGAATAATATAAAAGATGAAACAAACAAAATTAAATAAATAAATATACACAGTTACCATGGTTACCCATTATTTCATCTTCCATAGTAAAGAGTCTCCCATTATCATACTTTCCTTGAATCATTTTACAGTTCTGTCTGTGGAGGCCGCAGCCCGTACGTAGGACCCAAAGATGATATCGACAGGCGTTGGCCTAAATGTGGTAAGTGTGCGGGATGGGAATTCCTGCCAGGAGAAATTTCCGAAGATTCAACTTCTAACTTCTGCCTTCGCCTTCTTGTATCGTTTAAATGTCAGCTTATTTATAATGAGTTTCAGCTGTTTCACACCATTCACACAGACTGCCGGGTTTTTTTTTTCCTGTATTTCAGTTATTACTGAACTGCCAAATCTTGAAATTCGGAATTTAGAAAATTTATAACGTTAGCAGATAATTCTGTCTCCATTAGGAAACCATCACCTCAAAACCTTGTCGCTTGCGTCTTCCTTTTATACAGAGTGACGAACACCGCCGCACTCGCTCATTTACATACTTATACATAACAAGTTCAAAGTTTATTAGTTTACAGAGTGATTCATTCATGTCATTATCTTTAAAATTAATTTATAGATCGAACAAAATTACCGATATGGATCATTCTTATTTTCACACATCAGTTCAGTGGTAATTATTATGTAGATAAGACATTATTAATTATGTAAGACTTATCAGTACAGTATTTACAAACTCGCACACTTCTTGTCCCAGAAACACATAGGTAAAAATGTATTTCACCTTCTTTCCTAGAGTACTACTACAAGTATGAGCAATTTCAAAAAAATCGGTGACCCGAATGTCTGAATCTCTCCTTTGAGTTAAGTGCGTCGCGTTGATAATCCTAACATGAACCTGAAATAAGAACCTTTCACCTCAACGTTCTTCCCGTTTTTGTCTCTCCCAAATCTGATCAACCTCACGTGTAACCAATCAACTCGAAGAATCTGAAGTAGGCGTGTCTACTACTTACGGTTAAATGAACTTAAATAATATTTTAATTGAATTATGAAAAGATGACGGTCAGCTATCGATGGGAATAGTTATTTTTTATTTTTTAAATAATTTTCAATGTGACGCGTATAACGCCGACGGCTTACTTTAAATTCTTGTCTAAACAGTGGGATTAATTACGAAAAAATTGAGACAACGATTTTTAGTTAAAATATTATTTACAATTACCCATTAGATATAAATTCTTATTTCAGGTTCATGTTAGGATTATAAACGCGACGCACTTAACTCATAAAGGAGAGATTCACTCGCTAGCCGTTAGGTAGTTATAATTACGTTTATTGTTCGTTCTAATTCGCGACTTTGCACGCCTACTTCAGATTCTTCGAGTTGATTGCTTACACGTGAGGTTGATCAGATTTGGGAGAGACAAAAACGGGAAGAACGTTGAGGTGAAATATATTTCCATATTAACAGAAAGGTAAAAATGTATTTCACCTTCTTCTATGTGTTTCTGGGACAAGAAGTGTGCGAGTTTGTAAATACTGTACTGATAAGTCTTATTTTTTATTCATTTTAGTTAAAATAATTTTGTTTTCTATAGATGATAATTTTTTTTTTAAATACTGATTTAATTTTATAACTGTTAACTTAAACTGACGGAAAATGATCTTGATTGACAGTACGCGTTTCCTGCGTTTAAATACTAATTGTTGTTGTTATATTGTTAAGTTTCGTACCGAGCTCATATATTCTAGAATTTAAATATATGTCCGACGTCCCAATAGTTGAAGATTTGTAGGAGAGATTCAGACATTCGGGTCACCGATTTTTTTGAAATTGCTCATACTTGTAGTAGTACTCTACGACAATATAATGTGCGAGCAATAAAGTGAACAACTCAAACATTTTCGAGAAATTCGCACGAGAAGTTTCGTACCGAGCTCATATATTCTAGAATTTAAATATATGTCCGACGTCCCAATAGCGCAATAGTTGAAGATTTGCTTTTATAATTGCGTGATCGCTGATTCAATAATTAGCTTTGACAATTTACAAGTTAGTATTTTTATAGAATGGAAAGTGACATCGTCTGTTGACAAAAAAAATTATGTATAAATATATATATAAAATATTTAATTAAAACAGTGTTCTCAACCTTTTCTTGTGTTGAGGAACACTTTTTAATACAGTGGTGCCTCACTATTAGTCACTAATCCGTCGCCGAATTAATGTCGAATTGAGATGTTAATATTCTAATATATATATACAGTGGTGCCTCGCAATTCATCACTAATCCGTCGCCGAACTCGCAATTCGACACTAATCCGTCGCCGAAGTAATGGCGAATTGAGAAATTGTCGACTTGCGGGACAATATTTCCCATATAAGACTATGGAAAATAGATTAATTCATTGTTGGACTCCTCAATATTTCCCATATAAGACTATGGAAAATAGATTAATTCGTTACTGGCTCTTTTTCCACTCCCCTAACAGGTGAGGTGAGAGAGATACACTATATTATTTACTTTATTATGTTTGCTATTGTATAATAAACCAAATTACAAAATACACTATTTTAAACACAACACAATTTATTAGTCCTTGGATGTTGGAATGAAGTCTTCTAGCAGACAGCCTAGCACCCACAATCTTCTCTCTCTGTTGCAAACGTTGCCACAGTTGTCCTAGGAACGCCATATTCGTGTTACACTTTAATTGTTCTTCGTCTCTGCTTAATCAGGTGTTGTTCTTTTCGGAATTATTCCTCTGGTCAGTTCTCTTTGAACCCATCCTTACGTTTCACTCAAAAAAATAATAATAATTACAAATTTTTTTACTTTCTGAAAAATGTAGAATTAAAAATTAACACAAACAACACGAGCAGTCACTAAAGTAGCCCAAAAAGAACTGAAAAATAGTAAATAACATCACACAATTCCATGCACGCGCATGCGCAAACCCGTGAAACTCGAATTTCGAATTGCGAGGCACCACTGTATTTTAAAATTTGGCACACCTAAATATTTTAAATAATAATTTAGATTTAACATCGAATTTTATTAACAGATTATATTGCATTTATTCTTATTTATTGCATTCAGATTGCAGACATATTCGTACTACATGGGATCATTAAATGGCAGCCCTTATTAAATTATAGCGCCACCTGCAGATTTTGTCTTTTTAGAGAAACTATAATTTTAATTTTTATTCCTTAATTTTTAAATTATGAATACCGATAAAAAAATTTTGGTTGTCGCAGAAATTTTAGGGTTAGATTTTTCTAACGATAACCTGTTTATAGGAATCGGTACACTGTTTCGATTTCATGTTTCACTATTAATATATGATTCATACAATTACATATACACAGTTCATTCTTAATTTTCCGCGGCACACTAGTGTGTCGCGGTACAGTGGTTGAGAACCACTGATTTAAAACAAAAATATAAATGTATTTAAATAAAGCAAATGTAAGAAAAAATAATAAAAATAAAAATATTAATAGCCAGAATTGAAGTAACTATTACACAATTACGAAAGTATAGCAACTACACTACTAGGCCATATTTTTGACTTTCGAATATATAAATACACAATTACGAAAGTATAGCAACTACACTACTAGGCCATATTTTTGACTTTCGAATATACAGTATAAACCGCTCACTTGCCAAATCGATTAACTCCACAAAACAAAAAGTATAGAAAAATGATAAAATAATATAAATTGTTTTTTAAAATTCCCTTTAAATTATAAATTCAAATAAACATTGTAGAACGTATTATTACAAGTGTAGCTTTTATCTAACGACATATAAAATGCATAAGATAGTATATCCTTGGAGTAATCGTTATTTTTATCACAATTTTTTGTGTAACTGATGGAATTAATCGATTTGGCAAGTGAAAATAAAAAATAATAATAATACCATCGAATTTAATCTTGAAAATATTTTTTAAAATAAGTTAATGCAGTATATTTTTGAAATGATCTGTAATGAGACTTAACTCTATTATTAAATTACTCAATGTATGTATTTATATCTTTTTTGTTATATTCATGTTTATTGTTACAATCAATGTTTGAACTTCAATATTTGATCGTGTTTTGTACAAATAAATAAATTATCTTGAAAACGACTGTATTTTTAAAAATCGGGGATAGTGTACCATTTTTTTTATATCTTATATATTTAAGGTCACCATTCTTCCAGAATATCTGAGACGAATATATATAAGAAAATATGAAAAATATTGTACACATATGCCATTGGAAAAATGCTAATAAAAATTCTAACTTCATTTTTACTCCAAATGTGCGACTGTAATTACCGACAGATAAATTATAATAAAAATCAAATAATTTTATTGTTACAGTAAAATTATTTGAAAACCTTTAATTTTTATTTCTATATTCTGTACAACATAATGTGATATTCGCTTAATGGTTAGTTACGTATTGTATACCGGTCTTAACAATTATTTTTTGTGATTTGATTCTAAATACTGTGTTTAATTTTTATCTTTTGTTTAATAAATTTACTTTTTTGTAATTACGATGTGCGTAGCTGCTTCCGGACTGAGAGGCCTGGAACAAATGCCCTATTTGTCCGAATCTAAGGACAGTACTGCTCCAAATTAAAAAAAAATAAAAATTATATATCATAAACCGGATAGTTTTTAAAATCCGGGACAATGTATAAAAATCTGGGATTTATATGAACCGCTCACTTGCCAAATCGTTAACTCTACAAAACGAAAAGTAGAGAAAAATGATAAAATAATATACATTGTTTTTTAAAATTCCATTTAAAATATAAATTCAAATAAACATTGCAGAATGTATTATTATAGATGTAGCTTTTATCTAACGACATTTAAAATGCATAAGATAGGCTATCCTTAGAGTAATCGTTATTTTTATTACAATTTTTGTGTAACTGATGGACTTAATCGATTTGGCAAGTGAAAATAAAAAATAATAATAATACCATCGAATTTAATCTTGAAAATATTTTTTTAAAATAAGTTAATGCAGTATATTTTTCAAATGATCTGTGCGGCGCCACTATCCGCCACGGAAAGCGGAACGGTCAGAAACCGTAATAGATAAATATGGGGATGTGAGAAAACTTCGCTTTCCCCAAGAGCTTAGTGCTGTTCCGATGATTCATTTCGTGTAAAACAAAATGGACGCTAAGTAACGAAAGACACTCACTGTTTACGAAATACTGTTAACAGCTGCAGTAAATGAGGAAACTGAAACAAAGTCGAGGAAGGGAAAATGCTGGATCGAAAATATTTATAAGAAATACGAACAATGTTTCTATGCAATTTTGATCAAAGATGAAATTTAAATTAAAATTTATTTTTATGAAAATTAAAAGGAACTTTAAAAATATCAATAATTTTGTCAAATAGGTTACAAAATATAATTGATTCATTGTCTCTCAAAACTAAAAAACTATTTATCTGATGAATTGCATTTTGAGCAGATTTTAGGAATATTTTTAAGTGATCTGAACATTTTAAAATTAATCTGCATATTTTTCCAAGAAAAATCAAAATCTGAAGTTTTTGAATGGTTTATCTTAAAATGTTTTTGAACTAATTATTACGATTGGCTATATCTTCATCAATTATCAATAATAATAATAGAATCTTCGATAACATCCTGAGAAGAACAGAATTAATGAATCACTTGTTGAAAATCACATCATTTTAAAAAATACTCATTTGTTATTCTGCAAATTCCATTTATAATATATAATTTATTTCCTATGTTAAGATCTTCCGGTCTTATATTTACGTTAAAAATGCGAGTTTCATCTACTTCAGTCATAAATCCAAGATCAACTAATTATCTTCAATTCATTTAAACTTTTTTCGATATTTTCTGGCAACATTCATATATATAGTAAGGGTGATTAATTCAAATTAAAAAAAATTCACCCGCTGTTAATTTATTTGAGTACTCAGAAAATATTTTCAGAATATTAAATAAGAATACATTGGATTCTGCTAGTGTTAATTACTTTAAATAGGAATTTTTTTCTCACATGTTCTAAGAGATAAAATCAATTCATTTACATTCAATTTTTCCAAAAAAAAAAGAAAATTTCTTTTTGTGGATCTTTTAAAAATTAGATGTTCGAAGGCTGGGGTATAAATGCCCAGCCATAATAGTAAATCTAAACGATTATTCTTGGTTTATTAGTCTTTTTTCATGATTTCATTTTGCTTCAACGCGGGACCAGATTGATGCAATCGATCCAATCGGCTTAGATCCGGCACTGAGCAGAAGTATTTTATACTTTGTCTAAGTAGCATTTGTTATTGTATATAATACCTAGGTATTATATACAATACCTAGGGAAAGTATATATAATATTAATCGTTTCATACTTGCCTATAAACGCCAGGCATTCTATACAATGCCTGCTTTTCATACATTGCCGGTATTATCAATTTAAAAGATAAAATTTTACTTTACCCGAAGCGATCGAGCGCGTCACGCCGCCGATTCCAATCTGCGTTTGTATAGTGCAGGGCTTCTCAAACTATGGGTCGCAACTATAGTTTGAGCATTTCGCTTCGACCCCATTTGGGGTCGCAAAAATTAAATTCAAACACTTGAATTTCAGGTTACATGTAATTTCACAAACGCCCAATATTTAATGTATGACAACATATGTATATTCAGTATACTTGGCTGATTGTGTTCATACAAAAATTCAAGTACATAATCAGGGCTTCTCAAACTATGGGTCGCAACTATAGTTTGAGCATTTCGCTTCGCGACCCCAAATGGGGTCGCAAAAATACATATAATAATTATATGTAATTTCACAAACGCCCAATATTTAATGTATGACAACATATGTATATTCAGTATACTTGGCTGATTGTGTTCATACAAAAATTCAAGTACATAAATCATTTACACACTTATTAAGTGTGTAAATGATTTATGTACTTGTATGCTTTATTTCATATTTAATATCTGGGGTCGCAAAAAATCTCGTAATAGAAAACTTATGTACTTGTATGTTTTATTTCATATTTAATATCTGGGGTCGCGAAAAATCTCGTAATAGAAAACGTTGGTCAATAGACGTGTTCTTTAAATTTATCAAGCAGGAGCTCAATGCAAAGCATTTTCTTGGGTACAAGGGGGTTTCTTGGGAAAAATGGGGTCGTGAACGAAAAAATTTTGAGAAGCGCTAGTATAGTGCATCCGATAGGCGACGCCGCGCTGCCTGATGCGCCGCGACTCAGAAATTCTCGACAATAATCCAGCTAAAGTGATCCAACGCAGCGCGCCTACATAAGATTCTTGGATTAGTAAATGCAGATTGGATTCGGCGGCGCGACGTGCTCGATCGCAACAGGTAAAGTAAAATTTTACTCGGAAGTGAGATTGATGTCGATGTTTGACATTAGAATACATCTACGCATACTGTACGTCTAGGTCCAAGAGACCGTTCGAAGTTCGTTTTCCTTATAGTTGAGTTGATTTCGTATTTTAAAATGAGTGATCACCCTATAACGATGATCTCATATCTATATACTAAAAAGTTTGTATCTGTTCCTTTCAGCAATCTCATTGGTTACAATAATAGCGTGATAGTTTACTACGTGGCCTAGCCGTTTGGTAACTGAACAGTCTCACTGGATGATAATAGTACGTGACCAAATTCTACTGTTCAGTTCTCAAAGGTTGTTACTAAATTAATCGTGGATATCGAATAATGTGCTGTATATTATTTCGTTAATCTTTTGAACTTCAGATTTTATATTAAAAGATTCTTTAATTTTATATTGATTATAACTTATCTTATTTAGCCCTAATATGCTTAGGTTAGATTTTGATTAGGCTTAATGACCACGTGGTGATGTGCTATTAGAGATGTCTAATATATATATTTATATATACGTATAAATTTAATTACCTGTGCATGTATGTTTAATTATTTATTGATTATAACTTATATTATCTTATTTAGCCGTAATATGTTTAAGTTAGACTTTGATTAAGCTTAATGACTACGTGGTGGTGTGCTATTAGATACATACAGTATATATATTTATATACTATACATATAAATTTAAATACCTGAGCATGTATGTTCAATTATTAGGCAATATAGGCTGAATCAATTTTTTCTAAAATAAGCAACATATTGTATTTTCTAATCCCCTTAAGATTGTCACTCTCATTACTACATGTGAAAAAACGAAACCGTCGTTTCCATAGCAAAGCAACATTTTGATTTATACAATGATAGAATTTTATAGAAATTTTCAATTTATTAAAATTTATTAAATGAAATTATCATTGATTCAATCTATGATAATTTCATTTCTTAATTTTCACTAATTTAAGTCTTTATTATGTAGAAGAACCTGTATTTGAGATTAATTCATGTATTTTTTGATGCTCATAGTTAGAGACCATGCCATTTCACGTGTTGTTTTGATATAAAGTTTTCGCACATGATATAAGTTGTATAAATTTCATAATGCCACGAGAAAAGAGAAACTCTCTACATAGGTTAACGGCTGCAGCTAAAAGATCGCGTTTAATCGAGAAAATGAAACATTAGGAGATAGAACAAATCGAAAGAATTCTAATTGATAAAGAAGGGAATATTCGAAAAATAAAAAATAAAAATATTTCAAATGGAAAATATATCTATATTGGAAAGATTTTCAGAATCCATTGAAGAAAATCCTGATTGTCATGTAAAAAGTTATAATTTAAGAAAAAGAGAAACTTAGGTACAACGCCATGGATTGCCGGGCATTTCATGGCGTTGTACCTAATTCAGGCCGATTATGCCCAGGTTGCCCTGCAGCAAAAATTCATGTGGCCATTATGATGCCGATGTGTCTTATTTAAGTTAAACAACTAAAACAATAAGGTAAACATTGTTTATTTTTAGCGTATATCTACACTGTTTTTACACACAGCCACTTATATATAGAATTTTATAGTCAATTACAATGTTGCATTCTCATGGGCGAAAAATTTTAATTCTGTCAAAAGTTTTTGGAAAAGATAAAACACGAAATCCAGTATATAAAGAAATTTTATTATAGCAAACTTTTATTGAAAAATCTAAAATGTTTATTATTATCTTACCTTAATCACAAAAATAAAGTCCTTAATAGAAAATAATATATATAAAATTAATAAAGTCCTTAATATATATATATTTATATACTATACATATAAATTTAAATACCTGAGCATGTATGTTCAATTATTAGGCAATATAGGCTGAATCAATTTTTTCTAAAATAAGCAACATATTGTATTTTCTAATCCCCTTAAGATTGTCACTCTCATTACTACATGTGAAAAAACGAAACCGTCGTTGAAGACGTATGTTGTATATTTGGACTTAAGTAGTGCATTTGATCATATTGATCATACAATTCTTAGACAAAGATTGATTTATAATACTGATTTAGAAATGATATTTATAAATTGGATTTTTAATTATTTGACAGTAAAAACTGCTAATCTTAAATTTAATGATGACTTATCATCTGAATTTGTTTTGCAAAAAGGGTCTTTTGCAGGGCTCTCCATTGAGTGCTTTGCTTTTGGTTATTTACATTGATCCTATTTTTAATCTTACTTCATCTGATGTTATTGGCTATGCTGATGATTTTGAAAATTTTCGGAACTGACAGAGATAGGTTGCAAAATGATCTCAGAGATGTATTTGATTGGTTTATCAGAATAAATTACAATTAAACTTTCAAAACTTAGTTGTGATTTGTTTTTCACTGGCAGAGACTCAGTGTGAAAAAATTTTTATTGGCAATACTGAACTAACATCTGTAACCAATATAAAAGATCTTGGAGTCTATTTTGATAGACGTAGGCGTCCCGGAGAAGTTCAGTGAGCAGGCCTTGTTTTCTAGGTGGCGTTGCTTAACCCCACCGTGACGTCATTCCCACTGTTATTCAGCCCCGTGACGTCATTGCCCCTGCGGGTATATTTTCCTGCTAACCCATGTGACGTCATTCCCGCTGTTATCCAGCCCCGTGACGTCATTGCCCCTGCGGGTATACTTTCCTGCTAACCCCTGTGACGTCACTTCCCTGACGTCACTTCCGCGGCCAGGTTTGTATGGCCAGAAAGTGCACTTACTACTTTGAATTCTTTATGTAGCAAAACTATTTCTTCCAATAAGTTTTTTTGGAGAATTTTACCATCGTTTAATTTAAATAAAATTAAAACTAATTGTTTTCATTTTTCTGAAAAGTTGAAATCGGACTTATTTGATTTCAATAAAAGAAAGTTTTCTGATTCAACATATTGTATATCTTGTACAGAAGTGAGTTCTCATTATAGGAAAATTTTTACTGTCGATTCCTTTAATAAAGTCCTTAATAGAATGAAGAAATCTGCTTCTGGCCCCAATGGAATTCCTGTAGTGGTATATAAGAATTTAAAGTATGAATATAAGTCGCATTTAGTTTTTCTATTTAATAATTCTATTTCTTTTTCTGTTATTCCTGACCAATGGAAAAACTCTTATTTAAAATTAATTAAGAAAGTTGGTAAAAATGCAAATGATGTCTTCTTATAGGCCGGTTTCATTGTCTGCTGTTATGTTAAGGATTTTTGAAAAACTTTTACTCGATATTGTTTCTTTTCAGGTATCTTCTAATTTATCTACACTGACGGAAAAAAATATCCCAACACCAAGAAAAAATTATTGTAGAGTAATGAAATTTGGACAATGCATTTGTGTAGTTAACATGTTTAATTGATTAAATTTTCAAGATCACAGGTTAATTTAAGCTCAAGAAAATGC
>AYEL01074881.1:0-33965 GCA_000484575.1 Olivierus martensii | reverse complement strand
TAATAATCAACATTATTCTATTAGGGGAAAATCCTGTATTACTAATCTATTACAGACCAAGAGACTTTTGTTATCCAATTTAGAGAGGAAATTGAAGACGTATGTTGTATATTTGGACTTAAGTAGTGCGTTTGATCATATTGATCATACAATTCTTAGACAAAGATTGATTTATAATACTGATTTAGAAATATTTATATATTGGTTTTTTAATTATTTGACAATAAGAACCGATAATCTCAAATTTAATGATGATTTATCATCTGAATTTGTTTTGCAAAAGAGTCTTTTGCAGGGCTCTCCATTGAGTGCTTCGCTTTTTGTTATTTACATTGATCCTATTTTTAATCTTACTTCATCCGATGTTATTGGTTAGCTGATGATTTGAAAATTTTCGGAACTGACAGAGATAGGTTGCAAAATGATCTCAGAGATGTATTTGACTGGTTTGTTCAGAGTAAATTACAATTAAACTTTCAAAAGTCAGTTGTGATTTGTTTTTCACTGGCAGAGACTCAGTGTGAAAAAATTTTTATTGGCAATACTGAACTAACATCTGTAACCAATATAAAAGATCTTGGAGTTTATTTTGATACTAAACTTACATTTCGAGATCATGTGGATTATATTGAGAAAAAATTACGAATTAGGATGGGAATTATTTATAGAAATTTATTTTATTTAAAATCTGCTCGGATAAAGAATTTAATTTTTAATTCTTTTATCCAACCATCGATTGATTACGGTATTATTATTTGGTCTTCTACGGCTGCCTCTAATATTGATCGTTTATCACTATTATATTTGAAGTTAAAGAAATTACTTGGATTTGGTTCTGTAGATAATTCTGTATTGGGTGAATATAGTATTGAAACGTTGCATTCCCGTATTATCTATTTTGATGCAATATATTACTTTTATTATTTTCATAATCAATTTGAATTTTTTATAGGAGACTTGAAAATCCCAGATTTAAGATTACGTAAACAACAGTTATTTAATTTTGGTGTTCTTAGATTAAATCTCACTCGGCGTTCTTTTCCTTTTCGCTTATTTAATTCAAAGTTTATAAATGATATAAATGATTATATTTATTTTGACTATTACATTTATAAAAAATATGTTCGTAAATTTACGAGATCTAATATTTGGACTTATGATGAAAGTATAGTATTTAGATAATTTGCTTCTTTTCTTATTTTATTTAAAATCTGCTCGGATAAAGAATTTAATTTTTAATTCTTTTATCCAACCATCGATTGATTACGGTATTATTATTTGGTCTTCTACGGCTGCCTCTAATATTGATCGTTTATCATTATTATATTTAAAGTTAAAGAAATTACTTGGATTTGGTTCTGTAGATAATTCTGTATTGAGTGAATATAGTATTGAAACGTTGCATTCCCGTATTTTCTATTTTGATGCAATATATTACTTTTATTATTTTCATAATCAATTTGAATTTTTTATAGGAGACTTGAAAATCCCAGATTTAAGATTACGTAAACAACAGTTATTTAATTTTGGTGTTCTTAGATTAAATCGCACTCGGCATTCCTTTCCTTTTCGCTTATTTAATTCAAAGTTTATAAATGATATAAATGATTATATTTATTTTGACTATTACATTTAAAAAAATATGTTCGTAAATTTATGAGATCTAATATTTGGACTTATGATGAAAGTATGGTATTTAGATAATTTGCTTTTTTCTTGTATTTTATTTAAGTATTGTTGTTTTGTACCTGTATGACTGTAGATTACATGTTTGTAATTATTTGCCGAATTAAATTAAATTAAATTAAATATTAAAAAATCAGCCGCAAAACTTTGCGGGTTTCAGCTAGTACGTCATATACGATGATGTCATATGACGTGTGCAACGTGATTTCTAGACGTTAATCGTGCAATTTCGAAATTCAGATTTTGCTTACGATTTGTAAATCTTTTAAGTATTGTTGTTTTGTACCTGTGTGGCTGTTGATTACATGTTTGTATTTGCCAAATTAAATTAAATATATCCTCCGAACACTTCCTAGCAGAATGGCTTGGTAGCGTAGTGGTAAGAGGGAGAAAGCGTAGTGAGGGAGGTATAAGCTTGCGCTAGAAACGGGTCGGTGACAAGTAGAGGTTTAATGTTATTGAGGGAAGGCGGGGGGTAATAGATCGAAAAATCGAGGCAAGTGTAATAGGTTGTGGGATGGGGTTGCAACAAAAAGAAAAGAAAGGGAGATAAAAAATATTCATTAAAATAATATTTTTTTGTCCGCAAATAGATGGCGCCACGCAAAAACGCGCGCGAGCGCGCGCTAATCCTTTCCGCGCGCGCCAGTGACGCCAACGAAAAGCGCCACGCCATATAGAAGCGCGTCTTTTTGCGCGCGCCAGTGAATTTTCGGCCTCTGTATCTCGTAACCTTTGACCTTTGACCCCTGATCCAATAGGGATATTTTCTTGTCTCGACCCTCCTATCCATCGGTGCCATTTTTGCCGGGCTTTACAAAAAATGCAATCCTACTGTTTAGATTTAGTAAACGTACTGTATATTAGTTATTTTGAAATGTTTTCATTATTATTATTTAATATCACTACATATTTTTGATATATAACTTCAGTTTGTACAAATATCATTTTTTAATAAAATTATATTAATATATTATACATTGTTTTCTGAAGCTTTAAAATAGAATATAATTATATAAACACACAATTTCATTAAGTTTAACAATTCTGAAAGAAATTGCTAGCAAATTTGTATTATAAATATTTCGAATGTATAAAGTCTAAAATACGATTAAAAATCAACGTTTTGTTTTTAAAAATACATTAATTTCTTAAAATTGGAAATAAATCGAGATGGTAGTATTCACAATAACGATTATACAGGAAGTATAGCCATTTTTGTGATGTCATATCTTGACTTCTTTTATTGGCTTTGTTGATGATGACGTTTAACTGTTAGTAGCGCCATCTAAGTTAGGATGGTTCTAAGCAATATGATTGGTTTTATATAACTACGTCATTTTGTAAAGTTACTATTGAAAGTATAGGAAGTGTTCCATCTGTATTAGTAATCTGTGAGTCCGAGTTCTGCCCGACATCGCAAGACCTCTCTATAGAAAGTTAGTTGAAGCCCGAAAGAATGCGGAACGATTTCAATTAATCTCCCCCACATCTCGGGTACGGGTTTCCCATTCTTTCGAGGGTGCCCGCCTTGACGTTGCGAGAGGGCTTACTGGCTGTCACTATGCCTGTACCTGTTCAGCCGGGCCGATACATCCATAGTGACAGGGAGAAACTAAGAGGTTGCCAACTGCTTGGCGAAATTCAGGCGAAGACGACCCCACACCACGGGTGGACATGTGCAGACGTCGATGTGCGTCAGTGGCTGTCGAATGGAAGTGGTTCCTCTGAGTAGACAGCTGCGGGAAGTCACGTAATTAATTTTGTAAAAACAAATTTACAATTTAATGTGAATGGTGAAATTTATTATGTATTATACATGGTTAATTATATCATCAAAATTTGGAGTAACTCGGTAGTGCATGTGTACACTAGCGAGAGTATCCACTATTTTATACTAGAGAGTATCCATTATTTTACTTTTTCTCTTCGAGTAGAATTTTACAAATGTGGGCCTTGAAACTCTAATGTGTTCCAGTTTATGCGGCGGGCCGCCTTTTGCCCACCCCTGATCTAATATATGCTACGGTACTAAAAATTACTTAACTAAATTCTTATTGTCGTAATCCTAGGACAACTAAAGAAAGATCTTGAATGAAACCAAAAATTTTATTCAATAAAAACTGGTTAGCCAAACTTTCATGTAGGCGGTATCGAATCTTTCTTACACGTCTCTCAATTGATCCTTCCAATTTAGTGATTTTAAAAAATGCAAAAATATATTTCTAACTTTAAAAAGTAAATCAAAAATATGTTTTAGGCATATTCGACATTTATAAATGTTTGAATCGCATTATTGCCATGATTTACATTAGAATATGGAGTTAATCGAATTGGCTTCTGAAATAAATTATTTATTATTCACTGGCCAGGAGTTAATCAAATTGGCTTCTGAAATAAATTAATTATTATTCAATGGTCAAAAAAAAGTCTGTCATTTCGTGGTGTTAAGCCTAACTATTAAGAAAATTTATTATTATAAATAGTTACTAGTCAATCAAGTGTATTGATACTAAAATTTAAAAAAATTCAAAAAGGAGTTAATCGATTTGGCTTGTGAACGGCTCATATAAGTCTCCACCCTAATATATGTATAATAAAATATTATACAAGATATCCCCTAATTGTAGGAACAAAATCAAACCATGAATTTCTTACATCAAAATAAAAAGTTCTTGTAGAGGCCAAAATTGCCCCATTTAAGATAAATATGCACATTTTTATAGTAGTACTTTTCAAAAATCTTAAAGGAAATGTTTTAAGTAATAAAATAAACCTTCAGCTGAAGAAGTGGACAGGTTAAATTACGTGTTAATTTTGGTATATATTATATATTTCCAACAAAATTATTTTAATTCCGACATGTCTCTCCTCAAATCGCTGTTCTACTAAGTTTATTCTATATTTTTTTGTTTTTAAATTATAGTATGTAATTTGATATTGCGTTATCTAAATTTAAACAAATCCATTAATAAATTGTCTTCAAACGATAGACAGGGTGTCTCAAAAGTGGACGATCAAACGAAGTGAGGTGATGCAGGAAGACATTTCCTATCAAAATGACTATACAGTATATATGGTTATCCACTTGTTGATGGGTCAAAAGTTATTTGCAAATTTATATTTTCTCTAAAATCATATAGTACAGCCATTAAAGTATTATTATTTTTAAATCTATGAGTTATTTGGTAGATTTTTGATTGTAACTATGATCCTGTAGGGTTTATCTTTCCAATAAAAGCATTTTTTATCAACTGTTATTTTCATTCAAATAATATAAACGGTTTTGTGAACAGGATTTTTCCCCAAAGAATTGTGTTCGATTTTTAAGCGTTGCTGACAGAAAAATATCTAATACAAATGATGACAACCTTTCAGAAAAACTTCCCCATTTAATGCCGATTCTAAAATGGTATCACATACAGGGGTTTGCAGAACAGATCGTTTTGATTTTGCAATTAAGTAGCACGTAATCCAGCGATTCCGATTATGTGTTAGGACAGGTGGTAGAAATTTTGAGCACTTGTTGTAACATAAAAGTAATAAAAATCCTTGTTATACGCATTTTTTTCATTTCTGAGTAACCAGAAATCAAATTTTTGTGAAATGTACTGTTCAGTACAGTTTACAAACTTTTGAGTAAGTCACTGTTTTTACCAACCCCGACTTACTTAATTGCAAAATCAAAACGATCTGTTCTGCAAACCTCGGTGTGTGATACCCACAGATTTCTATACATAGATGGCCTGGTTCTATTGTTTTCCTCTTGTCTTTCTGACGCTGATCTTGAGCTGACCGGAAGCCATTGAACAAAGGAAACTGCTGGGAACAAAAGCCGGAGTCTACGTTCGCTGAGTCGTTAGTTGAATACATTTCTTGCTATTTGTGATTGCTTTTTTTGTTTTTTTTGCGTTATTGATATATATTGTTTAGCATATGGATGTAAGAATGAGGAAATACGAGGTGATAGAAGGTAAGAAATGCTTTTCGTTTGGAAAGATTCTAATATCACTGCTTAAAATAAGTATTGTTGTTGTATTTACAACAATTGTATTCGATTTAATAGATAATTAAAGGTATGGTAATAATTTAAGATTGAAACAAATTCTAAGTTTAAACATTAGAAATACAGTATTCAATAAGCATTCATATATCCATCTATTTTATCTGATTGTGGCAGGTAAACTAAAATGTTGCCTTATATTATTTTGTATTAATAGTGCTATTATTTGACATTAATAGTGCTATTTTTGCTATTAATAGTGTAATTATGTTCTTGTTTATTGTTTGATTATAATCTTTGTCAATAAAATAAAATTTTATTCCTTCTGTTTGTGTTTGTTATTTTTCCATAACTATATTTTTTAGCATAAATACATATAATAATGGTTTTTTTTTTTACAATGCACCCTCGATGGCCTTTAAATCTGTTTTTCTCCTTGCTCGAAACATTAAACGCATTTCCATTAGAGGTACCTAATTATTATTTTTTTACCTATTATTTATTTACCTTCGAATTACATATTTTAGAATTTATCATAACTTCGTTTAATTGGGACAAAATGGCTTGACCCGACGTGTCCCAATTAAGCGGAATCCACTGTATTTATCGATTACTAGCAAATGAATTAAAACATTCTTAATTAATATTAATGAAAAATATATATTTTCACCCAAATATGAATCCTAGTATAAGATTCTTGATTGATTGTCGAGTTTTCGTGTCGCGTCGTTTCGGGCCGCGCGGCGTCGCCTATCTGATTATGATATATAGACGCAGGTTGGAGTCGACGGCGCGATGCGCTCGATCGCATCGGGGTAAAATAAAATTTTACCTGGTATCAAATTAAGTGAATTATTGCAAAATTTCCTTTCTGATCTATAGGAAATTTACATCATATTAAATGAATTATTACAAAATTTCCTTCCTGGTCTTCAGGAGACGCTCAATAAGTTGGCTTTTTGCTTATTACTTCAATTTCTCCAGCCAAAAAAAGTTGATTTTTTTGATCCGTGTATAAGCCGACCCCCACTTCAGAAAACTTTTTGAGAAAAAATTCCTTGGCTTATATACGAGTATATACGGTAATTCTCCAAGCAGCTCCTAGTTCTTCCTATATAGCTGCTTATTGTGCTGGATGATATATTACTTGCATATCAGTTTTAGAAACTAAAGTTATCATTACTGCAACATTTCATTTTCAGATATGCAATTATCTCAAGGCAAATAAGTTATCTTGGTTGCACAGAAATTATTTTGTAGGGGCAGAATTATCAGGAGTGACTGCAATTCCCAAGATATTTGACATGGACCCTATATGGCATAGAGCATATTGAATTCATTTCCTCCTATCCATGAGTTATATAAGCCTGCTTATTTAATAACAACTGCCTAACTCTTATAAATATATATGTAGTTTAAAAAGTGCTAATAAGCAGTACAGACACTCTTAAAAAACAAAACTTTTACTGAGAGCCGAAAACGTTCGTTCAGTAAAAGTTTCGTTTTTTAAATGTGTCTCTACTGCTTATTAGTGCTTTTTAAAGGCCGAAAACGTTCGTTCAGTAAAAGTTTCGTTTTTTAAGTGTGTCTCTACTGCTTATTAGTGCTTTTTAAACTACATATATATTATATAAGCCTCTTTGAGAATCATAGATTCACTTTCAATCAGTTTCTTCTGAAGAGAGTTTGTACGCACACCAAATAAAAAAAAAAAAGATAGATTATCTAGATTTATCAAGAGTTCTATTAGATTCTATATGCACTATGTAGACAATATTTTCAGGATCAGCAGTAATGAACAGACAGCCAACAATTTCATGATTAACACAAACCCTAATCTGTATTGGTTAACTTTATAATCTGAACAGATGAGTAAAAGATTTTGCTTTTGAATCTGATGAAATTTGAATGAAAAAGACTTATTTAGTATAGTTTCATTTATGAACAAAGAGCCCAACTTGATATCAAATAGTTTAATTATTTCAAAGATATCTGTAATGTTTAAGAACATTAATCTATTCTGAATGTCCATTTGTCAAGGATAGTTTAGTATTCAGCTGATATTGTTTCTACAAAATAGTTTGTATGTCACAAAAAATCAAAATCATGACGAGCTTATCAGCAAAATCAACAAAAATTGTGCCTATCGTATATCTGAAAGAAGAAATATTGCAATATTTGAGTAATTTTTCATGATAAGTTTAGGACTAACATTTTAGATAAAGTAGGATATACAAAGTATTGTTAGTTGATGCAGAATCTACCACAGTAAATTAAGCAAGGAAAGTAATGTGTTTGAGCAAGTTGCTTATTCAAGTAATTTTTGAATTCAAGTGGAATGACACTAAAGTTATAGACATATTGGGCTTCAAAGCTAATTAGTTTTAGGGACAAGGACTCTATAACCAATGACTAGTCCTTAATTAGTAAGCACGAGTGGTGACGAAGTTTTTTGATTTGTTTTAATAAATAATTGTCCTTATTGTTTTAAAATGTATTATATCCAATGTTATTTTAGGTATTTAATTCATTTGTCTTTTTATTCATGTATCTTTAATTGTAATAAGAACCCTAAGTGAAGAATGTTTGTTTTCATAACCTATACTGCTCTCTTTTAACATTCACAATTAACTGTGTAACTGAACAAGGGGTAAAAAAACTAGCTGGAAATTGCTCCTGTATATGAATATTTTATTATTAGAGATTGATAAACTTGAAGTGATTTTTTTTTTGTTTGTTTAGGATGAAATTATCCAGTTATGTAATTTTTACTAAAAAATGAATTTATATATCTCTAGCTTACATTTATTTTTAGCGTATAATTAGTGGAAGTTTCAAAATTCAATGATTCACATCTTTTTGAGGAAGATAAATGATATATATGTATTAAATAGATGTTACTTCATTTCTTTTGTCTTGTTTAAAGTAAACATCTCATAAATAACTATAAAAAATAAAAATTAATATTTATAAATCATTGTGAAATTTTGTTTAAGATTTCTGATATTTTAAATTTGTTATGTGTAAAAAATGCTTTAGCAAAAATCAGTTGATTATTAACTTCTAAATTGTTCTGGAATGAAGAGTCAAGAGGGATACCAAATCTAATTTGTATATCTTCTATTAGCATCATATTTATATGATATTAATTTTATTTAAGACAAATATTTTTTACGGATTCAACATTACTTACGCAAATTTATTCAATTCATTGGGATTATCAGAAAGGTGCAATTCATTATAAATCTGTAAAAATAGTATTTCATGTAAAAATTTGTTGATTTGAATTATATATATGCACACAGTAGGTCCCCAACTTATGCAATTAGTTCATCCAAAAAAATTCCACATACTGAATGGGCACATTAGTAAATGAAATGGTCAAATGAAATTTATGAATCCACTTGCTTTAGCAAAAATCAGTTGATTATTAACTTCTAAATTGTTCTGGAATGAAGAGTCAAAAGGGATATCGAATCTAATTTGTATATCTTCTATTAGCATCATATTCATATGATATTAATTTTATTTTAAACAAATATTTTTTACGAATTCAACATTACTTACGCAAATTTATTCAATTCATTGGGATTATCAGAAAGGTGCAATTCATTATAAATCTGTAAAAATAGTATTTCATGTAAAAATTTGTTGATTTGAATTATATATATGCACACAGTAGGTCCCCAACTTATGCAATTAGTTCATCCAAAAAAATTCCACATACTGAATGGGCACATTAGTAAATGAAATGGTCAAATGAAATTTATGAATCCACAGTTAGTACGAAACCAAACTGCTTAAACTCTTTCAAATCTTTAACAATGATAACAGCACTATCAGCAGCTGAGTAAACAACTTTAATACCATGGTATTAAAGTTGTTTACTCAGCTGCTGATAGTGCTGTTATCATTGTTAAAGATTATGAATCCACTTTAACCATATATAAGAAAACTTAAGGCCACAAATGATATTTTCATAAAAGTGTAAATTGTTTAAGGAATCTTTTATTATTATTTTAATTTTTATTAAATTTCCATAAAAGACATGCATCCATGTTAGTTGGGGACCTACTGTATATTATTGGAATCCATTAAACTAGTGATTCTCAACTGATGATCTGTAAACTGGCAAAAGTATTCTGCAAAAATTCATCTTGCATTATGTTTTTAAAAGCATGTTCTACTAAAAAATTTTTTATAATTAGAAATATACTAAAACTTTGAAAGGGTTGTGATCCACTGCACTAAAAATGATTGAAATTAGCTCAATAATAATGAATTTGATCATTTTGAGTTTTCAAAAATATTTAAAAAAATAAACGACTCATTGATATGAATTTTTTTTGTAAATTAAAAATTAGTTGCAATTTCAGAAAAATTGAAAACTAGTTGTAAATATTTACAATATTTTTAGTGAACAGCATAAAAAGAAAGATTATGTCTTTATGGTAATAAAATATTTTAATTACAAAATCTAAACAAAATAATATTTCATAAAAAGTCTGTACATATATAATTATATTAAATGAGGAAGACAGTGCCTTCGGCTACCATGACTTGATTTTTGTCCATCATCATGTCAAGTGCAGTCATTATTTCTTCAGGAGTGAAAACATCATCAGGCGATTCTTTAGTAATAAAATCAATAACTTTTGACACTTCAACCGATTGTGCATGTTCTTTGGTAAATAACTTAAAAAGCAGAGCACGGAATGCATTTAATCTGAAAAAGTAATTTGTTCAATTTATATCAAATCATTTATAATTATCAATATAAAAGAAAAATTAGGAACAATACATTTTGTCTTTAACAGACCAAACTGATATATATATATTCCTATTAAATATATGCTGTAAAATTAGTCTGCTAAAAAGGTGAGAGAGAAAATTTTCCAATTTTAAATATGAAAAAAATTTATTTGAAAAATTGCTAATATCAATCCAAACAATGTTTTGGCAAGAGAGAGAACTTGAACATATTACTAAAATAAATTTTAATAGTGTATTAATTTTAATAAAATTAACTAGAAATTACCTGCTCATATAAATGAGTGGAAATATAATCGTGTGATTTAATCTAATAATAATGTATATAACGACAAAGACACCTTCAAATTTGTGTAGGAAATCCATCGATGAGGAAATCTTAAAATGGCATCCATTGTTATGTTACAGCGCCATCCGCAATTAATAATTTAAAAATTAAGAAATAAAAATTGTAGTTTATATTATTGCCAATAGATGGCGTAAAGTGTTATCACTACGCTGCTAACACTTAGCGCCATCCATTGGCAATAATATAAACTACAATTTTTATTTCTTAATTTTTAATTATTAATAACGACAAATAATTTTGGCTGTCGTAGACATCCGAAAATAAGGTCTTTCTAACGATACCATATTTATAGAAATCGGTATAGTGGTTCGATGAAAAAGGATTATCCAGCCAGCAGCCAGCCAGCCACGTTTGACTATTAACATATATGACTAGAAATTACCTGTTCATATAAATGAGCGGAAATGTTGTGATTTAATCTAATAATATTGCATATAACAACAAAAACACCTCCGAATTCGTATAGGGAATTGTAAAACGGCATGCATTAATATGTTACAGCGCCATCTGCGAATTCTGTCTTTTTAGAGGAACTACAATTTCAATGTAATTTCTATTCTTTAATTTTTAAATTATTAATGACAACAAATAATTTTAACTGTTGCAGACATACAAAAGTTCGGCCTTTCTAAGGATATCCTATTTATAGAAATTGGTACAGTAGTTCAACCAAAAAAAGAACATCCAGCCAGCCACGTTTGAGTATTAATAATGATGATGACTTTTAGTTCCTATTTTTAAATATAGACCTTTCTAAAGATACCCTGTTTATAGAAATCAGTACAGTAGTTCAACCGAAAAAGGGGCATCCACCAGGCCAGCCATGTTTGACTATTAATATATATGATTTTTGCATATCTTAGTCCCCACAAACTAAAAAATTTATATTGGCGCTATGTATCCCAAGATCTCTTTATGATATGCATAACTTTCAATAATCTAAAATTCCAATTTTTTAAATTTTAGACATGGAAACATTACGCTATTTTTTGTCCTTATTTCTGTAAACTTATAGATTTAAACATTTTGTTACAAATAATATTATTTTCAATAACACATAATGATAATTAATTACCTGATATATAATAAACAAAAAGTTTACCTTGTTTCTGAAATTTCAATACTACTAGATTTGACAGTTTGAGTTTTATCTTTTCTCATTGGTGGAACATCAGAAGCTGGAAGTAAATAATGTAAAATTAATAATAATGTTGAATTTTTAAAGTAAATAATAATTTTAAACAGATCTATATTTAGAAATAAAGATGTAAAAAACAATAAACATTTTGATGTCCAACATCATAGGCCATACAGATCAACAATATGTGAGGTTTCCAAACCCGTATACTAAATACAGTTTGAAAAAAACACAGACTGTTTTCTACATAAAATTATGAGATTGATCCCATCTGATTTTATACTGTGGATTCTACTATTGTACGTTTAATTTTTAAATGATGGTATCAAAATTTGTAAAAAAAATTTTTTTTAGCACAATAGTAAACATTTAATATTGTGAAATTTCATTTAATCTATACTTAAGGAATATTAATGCATTTATCAAGTAAAGTGTAATATATTCCCAGTAATAAAAATTTATCACCATATATAATAACATTTTAAAAAGCTGTAATGAGTCTTTAGTCATAATTAAAAATTTATAAAAGTAGCAAAATATAAATGTTTATGATATATGATATAAAACTGCTTCATTTTTAGGGAAAAAAATGCAATAATTTTTATGCAAGCACAACAAACTAAGCAGATTTTTTTTGACTTTTCATAAAAAAATAAAAGATAAATGTGTAATGACAATAATAGGCTGGAAATGTGCATTTCTGCTCATCAATGTGTTAAACAGATTGCCTGAATTATTATTTATAAATAAATTTTGTTATTACATCTGATAGGGTAAAGAGCAGCATATTAATACTCTATTGATTAATTACAGGGCTTCCAATGATCATAAGTTGCAGCCAATTTGTAAATATTCCATTAGTATCATATGGGAGTGCATGCCTAGAAGTTAACATTACTGAATCAACCTAGCTTTAATTTTCAATTTATTTTTTCTTGTAAAATATAAAACCTAGCTTAGTGTACATTTTTTGTAAATACTGTATATACAGTACAGAAGTTTCGATCTTATATAAGACCTTTTTGTATCAAATTTATCTACACAAAATATACTATAGTGTTCTCCAGATATAACACTCTCATTTATACCTTGGATCTTTCCTGTTCCCCATTCATTTGAAAGAGATTCTGAGAAAAATATAATACATCGCATAATTGACGTCCATTTGCCACAATATGAGGATGGATTGCAGAAAAAGGAAGATTATGAACCTTCTTGGATAAATTGGACAGCTTTCTCTTATTCTCTAATTTAGAATCACTAAATTAAAAATGAGAGAAGCAGTCGGTTATAGCTCAGTTGTCTTATAATGCGGGTCGGATCACCACTCCGCAAATCCATGTTATAACCAGGGACCACTGTATTTTATGCTGTATGTACATCTACAAGACAGGAAATACAATATAACTACAGATGTTCCTCTAGTTTCGAACATATATACACAATTTTTATTCGTAACTTTGAATCGTAATAACAGCAGTATTTAAGTACTGAAATATATTACAACTAGACCAATTAAAAACTTCATTCAAATCTGTGAAATAAGAAAAATTTCAATTATTAAGTAAAGAATTTTTGGTGTAATCACTGCCATCTTGAAATATTACATTATTATGTTAACTGTGTAATTTTTATATTATATTGGTTGCTAAAGCATTTTGTATTATATTAGTGTTTTTGAAATTTCGTGAAATTTGAAAATGAAATTTCATGTTCATAACTAGAAGAGTGCCTGTTTCATAACACACTACACACACAAATTAAATCCTCTCAGGATAGCTTTCAAGACATAGTAATTTTTGTATGTGCAAAGTGTTGATACAAATATATCAATAGAAAAGTGTTCATACAAAATATTTGCTATTGATAAATAAATATAAATATAAATCTATAAATCTTTGCTATTGATGTCAATACTATAATAATAATAAATATTGCCAAAATACCATGGTGTAAAATTCAGTGCTGCACTGTGTACTAAATAATAATGATAAAATGTTTGACTTTTTCATAAATTGGGGAGCTCCTATATATATTCAAATTTCTTAATCGTTTATTTATATGCTAAGTCATTATTTGTAATGAGCAAATGTTTTGAAACAACATTACTAATTTCCTATCAAAAATTCTCTATTGTAAACATAACCATACTAATATGGAAAGCCTTCAGCAAATTAATATAAAATAGGGCATTAACAACAAAGATGGAACAAAAGTGATGATAATTGAGATCAAAAAGAAATGACTTAAAGAATAACATGTGCCTGTTTCATTTCTGATTTCAATGAAGGAAAAATCAAACTTAAATATTTAATAGTACATAGTTTTAATTGGTTCATTTAATGGCATTAAAGTTTATTGTTTCAGAGATTTGAATAAAAAGTTCTGAATATAATATGAAATTTTTGGTATTGGCTCTGCCATCTTGAATTACTGTATAGTTTTAAATTAACCATTTTTGCTAAAATTTCAATGTAATTTCTATTCTTTAATTTTTAAATTATTAATAACAACAAATAATTTTAACTGTTGCAGACATACAAAAGTTCGACCTTTCTAAGGATATCCTATTTATAGAAATTGGTACAGTAGTTCAACCAAAAAAAGAACATCCAGCCAGCCACGTTTGAGTATTAATAATGATGATGACTTTTAGTTCCTATTTTTAAATATGACACTCTGAAATCTACTTAAATCGATTTATTGTTTTCGGAAAAAAAATTACCATAGAACTGTATATAATAATAAACTTTAAATATGTTTAAAACAAAGTTTATAAAGCTTGTTTTTATCTTAGAATAAAATATATTTAAAAAATTCTCTAACAAAAATGTGTGAATTAAAAATATGCTAGTTTGATGAACACGGTTTTACAGATACGTCTTTAATTATTTTGAATCGTTAAGATTGTGAATATGATTGTTTCTATTGAATCAACTATTTTTGTGAAGATTTTATTTGATCATAAAATTACTTTTTATAAAATTTTGTATTTGCTCGCTAAATTTCCTTTCCGAGGCGAGGGACTCGAAATCTCATCATCCAAGGTGAGTTATAATTACGGTGACCATACTTTTTTGGAGAAAAATAAAGAACAAATCAGAAATTGTTTCAAAATAAGAAAAAGCAGGTTGCGTTTCTTTATTTCACTAAAACTAAAAAGCCTTATAACATTTATTATGAGATATATCTATTATAAACAACATAACATTTTTAAACAATCATATTAAAAAATTTTTGATATTTTTCACTAGAATGAATTTTTTTAATAAATCGGGCTTATATTTTAAAAATTCATAAAAATCTATATACGTTATGTCGAAGTTGCATTTGATAGAAATATATGGTTCTAATGTTTCGATTTTTAATTGCATTTCCTCAGTGAAATACCCGTTCAGTAGGACCATTAGATCCGAGGAAACAAAAACAAAATTCGACGATATTTGAAATATTTTTAAACGATATGTGTTTGCTCTGAAATATTTAAAAATTCTTACCGACCTACATTGGCAGAACTCATCATTTTTATACTGTTCTTCGATCTTTTTATAGGTGACAATACAGAAACAATGACACTTTCACAGAATATGATAATGTCATGTTTCTGTGGATTGTCTGTTGCTCAGTGATATTCAATTTACTAGTTCAATTCACAAAATAAAGGACAAAATTAACATTTTACCGAAAAAAATAAATCTAAAGGACAGAAAAATGAAATAAAGTACGTATGGCCATCGTAGTTATAACAGCCATTGAGATTGAAAAATATCCGGTGCAGATCCAAAGTAGGAAAGAAACTGAGAATATTAAAAAGTAGAAAAACATTTTCATTCTGTTTGTAATGGTGATTTATTTTCTCTATAAATTATAATCCTGTAGAAATTATTAACATGAATGAATTTAAATTATAAAATATATAATGACTCTGCTTCAACTGAGTATTTCTTTCAAACTTTCTTCAAAGTTCCGTTTTTTCCATCTAACACTACTACATCTCCTACAAATGTATATAAAAAAGTTAATATTTAATTGAAAAATGTCAAATTTTTTTGGAAAAACTCACCAGTTCTAACAATTGCTGTTGCGCCGTGTACACCAATTATACAAGGTATCCCAAACTCCCTGGCAACAACAGCTCCTATCAAAGTATAGCAGTCATTAAACCCTACTCTATTTTTAGTAAATGCATCAGGATTATCAATTACCGTGAGACAGTAGTCCACCCAGTTCTGTTACGATTCCGGACAGCAAGGGAAAATATGGAGTCCAACCAACATCTGTGGAATATGTCACCAGGATTTCTCCTGCCTAAATAATAACAAAATTAAAATTTCAATATTTATTTGCTGTAATTTTTGAAATGGTATGTCACCTGAATGTTTTCGGCCTCTTCAAATTTCGTTAAAACTCTTGCAGTGGCAGTGACTACCCCGTGATATATTGGATTACCTGTTGAGTGTATAATGCAATGTATTAAAATGAATAAAAGCCCAAAATTTCTTATTTACGATTATTTTACCCTTGATAATCCAGTCGGAATTATTGGATATGTTTGTGTCTTCTTGCGTAATCTACAATGAATACTGAATCATTATAGAAACCATATACATAAATTATACACACAGGATTTATATATATCCATATATTATACGTACAGGCTTCGGAGGTCCACTTGTAATTTCCGGAAATTTAAGGTCGTATATGCTCTTATGCAATTTTCGTCTTCTCAGTGCTCTAGATAAATAGTCAAAAATCTACTTTGAAATATTTCCACTCGTCATTTTTAAATAGATCGAAATAAATTTTCATTCCGACATTTTCCATATTTCTCCTCTTACGAAAATCTTTCGATAGATATCAAAATTTCGAAGAATATTTCGCAGACATAAAATTCTTTATGTACAATAAGTAAAAACATCTAAGAAAATTTATTGCAAATGTATGGTAGAATTTTTAAAGGGAAAATTCTAACACGTATTTATATTATACTAGTCACCATACAAGTCTTATTTTATTTTTTCAGAAAACTTAAATATCACTAGTCTGCAACTTTTCAAATGCATAAATTTGTTTTAAAAAGTTGGAAGTATTTTTAAATATTAAATTTAAAATTTAATATTTAAAACATTGTTCATATAGTGCCTATACACATATATACAGTACGTACAAGTAGATCTATAATAAATCAGCAGGATATTCCATTTACCGATATAAATATAAAAATTTATATCGGTAAAATACAATGGATCGATCTATATGCTAGTACTCGAACAAAAGAATATTAAAATTTATTGCACCTACTTGAAAATTATATGAGCTGATCTATTCTTCAACAAATCTCCGATTTCTTCTAGTGTGATGAAGAAAATGAGGTCAGAATCTGGTATTCTTCCTTCATTCTCCATCAGTTCACCCAATTTTCTGAACGCTTGCCTGTATACGTCGATCGATTTAATCAATATCGACTATAAAATCGACAACAAAAATAATAATAAAAATAATATCCGAGGAAAATATCGATTATCAAATTAAAATTACTGGCTGAGTTTATAAGCCTCATCTCTATTATTTATTCTTATCACATGTATGGTTTTTTTTTTTGACAATTTATATAAAATATAATGCTCTTACCTTACTCTTTTCTCTCTGTGTGACAGCTAGACGTGCCCATCCAACTAGCAGTTTCAATAGATATCTATCCAAAGAATGAATTAATATGTATATTTTATTTTTTTTCATTTGTTTACAACTTTTGACTCTTTATAATTTACAGTATAATTATCTCAGTTAGCAAAGGCGGACCGTTAACTTTGGGGTCCCTGGACTAACATGTTTGGGGCTTACTAAATTAAACCAAATTTACCTAACGGTGAGAGATACGCTAAACTAATACGCGTAGAAGAGCTAGATTCGCACTCCCATTCCGACATTGCCAGCGTTATTTGCATAATTGACAAGTGATAAAGTATATTTTGATTTTATCGACTACCGATAGAGCCGTATTTGCTATTTACTGTCATTTAAACATTGATATTTGGTATTTTATTCAAATCCAATAGTGTTGCAAACCAACGATTTAAACTTTATGCGAAATTTTTTAATACCTAGATAGTTTATTGATATTTGGTATTTTATTCAAATCCAATAGTGTTGCAAACCAACGATTTAAACTTTATGCAAAATTTTTTAATACCTAGATAGTTTATTTTTTTCTTAAATTTTTAATTTAAATTGTTTATTTTTATTTTTTGACCGCAAAGGAGCTCTTTGATTCAACGGGGCCCTGGGCTGCAGCCCATAAAGACTATGCCTAAATCCGCCCCTCTCAGTTAGTCATTCATTTGAAAGTATAATAGAGTTTGCCAGTTTCTCACGAATCTATAAATAATGGTGGTTGGCACCCTACTCCAAACTACAAAGTGGAATAATGGATTGTAAGTTCTTACTTTGCTACGCAGTTGATGGGGAGTTTGAGTTGTTCGACAGCTGCACTGGGTGACTTGTCTTTTTTTTTATTATCTGTTGTTCCATCAGTCGAACATTTAAGCAAGGCCTGAAACAGTCATTTTAATAATCTTTATTTTAAAGTATAGTGGAGTTTGCCAGTTTCTCACGAATCTATAAATAGTGGAAACGATGGCTGGCACATGACTCCAAACTACAAAGCATTCCACTGTAAATTATAAAGTGGAATAATGAATTTTAAATTCTTACTTTGATAGCCAGTTGATGGGAAGTTTGAGTTGTTCGATAGCTGCTCTGGGTGATTTGTCTTTTTTATTGTCTATCGTTCCATCGGTCGAACCTTTAAGCATGGCCTGCAATAGTCATTTTAACAATCTAATTTGAGTGGCTCACACCTCATTTAAACTTAAAAATGGTTATTCAATACGGACCTGTAAAGTTTTGATCAGCAGCGTGGGTTCCATACCCCATGTGCGAGATAACATATCAAACTGAAAAGAAAATGAAGGAAATAAAAGATTATTATTTTATGCAGTAAAAATTGTTTTTATTCTTTTATATAATTAATTTTTACCTCCATTAATCCTCGATGACCGTGTTGCTGCAAGAATTTTCTATACTTGATCCCCAATGAACTCTTTTCTTTTTCTAGCCATTCGACTGCTTCCTGAAGGAAGAAAAATAACCAAAATATTGTTGATCGATTTAGAATGTCGAATAACTGTTAAAGATCTTAATTATCTTCAGTTTGAATCTAAAAATACTGATGATGTAAAATAGATATAAAATAGATAGATGATGATGCGAAAATAGAGAAAAAAAAAGATGTCTACTGTTACAGAAACTGAAGAATTGCATGGACTACAAAAATTCCATAGATAAAAATAAAAGAAAGGAAAATGAAGAAAAAACAATGACATGTGACGAAAGATTTCTGTCTCCTATAAGCTCTATGTTTAATAACAGATACAATTATCGATATTAAAAAATAGTCTATATAAAATTTTTCTTTAATATTGTTAAAACCAGTCGTAATTCAAAATAGGAGAAAACGAAAATATGATAACAATAAAAGAAATGAGAGATAATAAGTATAAAAAATAATAGGCCCTAATATAATTTGAAAACATGTTTTTTTAAATATGTAATTTTTATTCTTAAAATTTGATAGAATTTGTTTAGTACAGTCTAATGAGAAATTAAATCAAAAAAGATTACTGTGTAGGTTAGGTTAATTAGATTACGCCGCCATATCCTCATGGGATATACTGTATCTGGCGGCGGCCACTTGTAGAGCCCATCACAGGCTGGCCAACACCCGTGATGGGGTCAAGCGGATGGTTGAAGGATGGGGTTCAACGAGCCGGGCCCGGACCCCTCCTGAAAAACTAGAGGTGTGGGACCCGGATTTGAACCCGGATCCTCCAGGGTGATAAGCCAAAGCTTTACCACGCGGCCATCCTGCCGACGATTACTGTGTAGGCCTTTGAAAAATCGTTACATGCTAATGCTTGAATAGCAAATAATTTTTTCTCCATAATTAAAGTTTAAATTATATCGAAGAAGAAAATTCATTTTAAAGTATAGTAAAGTTTATTAGTTTCTCACAAATCTATTGATATAAATAATGGAGACGATGGCATGCATACGATTTCAAAGTGGAATTATAGATTGTAAATGCTTATTTTGATACCGGTTGATGGGGAGTTTGAATTATTCCACAGCTGCACTGGATGATTTGTCTTTCGTTCTATCGCATTGTCTGCAACAGTCATTTTAACAATGAAATTTGAATGCCTCACGGCTAAAAAAATACAAAAAAATATACGCTAATGTTCAGTGAAGTACCTGAGAATATTATTTTAGCTTTCCTTTAAAATTGCGGAATTAATCGCACATTAGATACTACTTTTTTAATATTAAAAAAATCATATTTATTCTACTTTCTGAATAAGAATTAATGTTCAAAGATCATCATGCTATCTGATATGAATTTTATCTAATAACTTCTAAACTAATTAGAAAATTTATTTTTATGAAGTTGATAGGGGTAACAGGACATTAAGGTCGATCTTGAAAATAAGATTAACACTATGAATTCTTCAATTCAATAAATTTTTTAATGGAAATATTTATTTTTGTTCTTTAAATCAATTAACAAAAAAACAACAGAATATTAAAATCGTTTTCCTAAGATATATAAATTGTGTCAGAAAAAAATTAAATAAAAAATAAACACTTTACGGATAACTAACCTGTCATTTCTTCAAATTTATCTTTCAAAAATGGTGTTATTTTGTCATAAAAGCCATATTTTACACATTCAAAGAAACTACAAAGAAAATTAAACAATTCTTTTAAAAAGACTATAGGCCCTATGATTTTTTCATCAGCGGTTTTTAGAAAATATCGTTTTTAAGATTAAAGAATAAAGTGAATAGAAATTGAGAAAAATAATATTAAATTTAAAAATTATTAAATTTAGTTTAGATTGGTACTTCATAAATCTTGGCAGGAAAATTCAAACAGATATAAGGCGGAGTGGAGTAAGTGAAGAGCGGTTTTTGCAAAGTTGGACCTTAAACGCAGGTATTTTAACCAATCGTATTGATTGTTAACGACGCTGTCGTTAACAATCAATACGATTGATTGCAATTACCGCAGCTATTACCGGTAATTGCAGCTATTACCGTATAATTTATCCTTGAAAATTTTAAATTTGCTACAAAATTGTACAAAATGTCAGCTACTCTGCACTTAACCCGAAACGGGTAAGAGTGTATGGGCAAGTTAAAAAAGCTTTGAAGTTTATTTATGCACGCTAATTGGCAAGAGCAGATTTATGAACAAATCTACTATAAAATGCTTTTTCCATATTAGGATAGGTTGTTTCGTTTTAGCCTTTGTTAAAGAAACAAGGATTGAACTCTGAAATATGAGAGGCTGTATAGTGAAATAAATCAAAAATATAAAGTGATGTATAAACACAATGTGATAGGAGGTATAGTGAAATAAAACAAATATATAAAGTGATATAAGCACACAAGTTATTTAATAACAACTTGTGTACTTATATCACTTTATATTTTTGTTTTATTTTACTGTACCTCATCTCACATTAGTTCTTTATATTACTTTTTATTTTTGTTCAAAGTAACAAAGTACATATTTTGTTATTTAATGTGACAAAATGTTTTTTATCAAATAAAAAATGGTTTATACAAAAATTTTAATTTTTGTCTTTACATTTATCAATCATCATCTCAACGACGTTCACATTTCGTTCATTTCTTTAGATTAATGCACATTCTCTGACTGATAAATTTTCGGATATATTTCTTCATTTTCTCATAAGAGTGGAAGCACTTGAGAAACTTTTTCTGTATCATTGGTATTGCAGCTACTATGCGAAAAATTATACCAAAAATAATATTGAGACATTAAACGTCATCATCACTCTTTTATCAATATAAATATTTATTCTGTTGAGATGTACATATTTATGTAAAAATCTTTTAAGCTTATATTATATGAAGAATTAATGAAAATTTATGTAGTGACAAAAACTTTACAAAATTTTATATTGTGTGCTTTCGATCATCATCAGATCTTTATTTTAGATATAGATTCATATCTAGATTGCAATAGATTAGAATTTTTAAAAGGTTTTAAAATATTCGCATGAGTTAATGAATATGATGACCTGTTAGAATCTCTATGATCGTTATATTATATTCTATCGGTAATATATTTGGAATACAATATATCGTTAGGAAATTGTAAAAATGACTTCCAACTTTGTGGTTTCATAATTTATAAACTAATCTACTGTAGCCAAAATAATTCATCAATAAAAGAGATGAATTAAATTGAATCGCGATACTGGAGATTCGAATAATGAGATTTGTGTACATTAAAATATGCGCGAATTAAATTATAAAATAAAGTTTTAACTTAAAAAATTGTTTCTTCCGCACTCATAAGTATTGACAGATGAGATCGATGTTTTTATCAATTGTTATGATCGATAACTTTTTGTATAAATAAATTTATAATGCATTTTTGTTCATTAATTCATTATTTACTAGCAATCCAAATTTAAAGTCGACTGAATAAAATTACTAGCGAAGTAATATCGATTTCGAATTTTGTATTTAGCCTATATCACGTATGCCTAAAATCAATTCTTTTAAATCTGGTCAGACGGAATTAAAGCTAGATTTTGCTTTCAAAGTAATTTATTTTTTATAATTCCGATATTATCTTGATGAGTTCTTCTGCTAATGATATTCCTGAAAACACGCACGGAATGTATAAAATTTATATTTTCGTTAAGTGTTTATCTATAATCTATATAATAATTTATTTATCCTCATTAGTGTCACGTACAACTTTACACTGAAATAATACACTAATAATACACACTAATAATTACTAATAATAATACACTACAACTTTACACTGAAATAATACACTAAAATTTCATTGCATACTCGAAGACTATGCAATGAAATTTTATAATTCCTTTTGATTTGAGTTTCTATGAGGTGAAATTAGAGTTTTTGACTATTAAATATATATTTTAATAAACGTATAAAAAAATTTCAAAAAATCAAATAACAACAAAACTTTTTAACTTATTCTATAGATGGCGCGATATGTCCGCCTAGATGTTGGCTTTCTGGTAGATTAGGTTAGGTCTTATCTCAGACCAGGGGTGGGCAATTATTTTCTTCCGATGCACTTTTGTTCCGGAGTTATTTTGTGCTCACATTGACATACCCCAATATAATAATAATAAAATAATAGAAAAGTAACTAACTAATTCATTTATTCAATTTGAATGATGTAAATTCATTTTAAGAATGTAAGATTTAAATAATTACTTGCTGTAAAAATTAATTAAAGATATGCTACTAAATAGCAGAAAATAATTTGTATAGTTTTTTGGATGAAATTTTCAGCAATATTGCTTTCAAATCTGTAGTCGCCGTCTTTGAAATGTTCTGAAGAAATCCAACTTGTTTCGGGATTCATCTTATCACTCCACTTGCACTTTTTAATTCACTGACTTCTCAAATTTTTATCTTTTGGTAATTTATGATATATTATATATTTTTTCGCTTTATCAGTGTTAGTTTTGCGAAACTATTGTTGCATTTAGCAAAATCACACCTTTGTTTCAGGCATTTAATGACGAGTGAAAATGCTTGATTGATCGTTCAATTTCCAAAGGGGAAATGTGACCACCTAAAATTTGTTTATCGACTTTTAAGGCATATTTAGGTTAAAATAGGCTTTTAACGCAATAATAATCATTGACGTTAAAGGATATCTTACTGATTTTTATACTTAAAGCATAATTAGTTACTTTTAAGAGAAGTTTTGTATATAAGTGTTTATCCTGAGTCGTTATGATTTTTCTTTATTATAAAATGCTTTTAATGTTTTTTCTTGTGATTATAAATTATTTTTGAAATAAATATATATATGAATAGCTAAAATGCGTAAATAAATGAGAAACAACATTAAAGACATTTTGTCCTCGCAAACATTTGCACGATATAATTTGTTAAATAATTGACTACCCTTAGTATGTAAACATCTTTCGTTAGTCAAGAAAAATTTTTATTTTCTACATATTACAAAAATAAGATAAAAAACATGATGGATGAAGTAGAAACAAAAATTTTTGTTATTCCTGTAAACTTTATAAATGTTGACTATAATATACTGTAGCAAAACAAAACCATGTAACAGAGCCAATTTTTTATTTTTTTTTGCATATTTTACGCCCCCTTTCCATTCAGGGAGATTACTAAAGGGGCGGGGCCAATTCCAACCACGGGCTGCACCCACACTGTGGAGGGGGCCGGTTGGTGAAGGATGGGGATCACCGGGCCGGGCCCAGTACCCCGAAAAAATCCGGGACCGAACTCGGGTCCTCCTGCGTGGCATGCCGACAGTGTTACCATTCGGCCATCCGGCAGCCACACAGCCAATTTAAAGTTCCTTCTGACATCACAACCTATCATTCCGGGACTAAACCCTGGAGGAGAAATAAGCCCATCGATATATAACGAGGCAATATTGTAGTCTACTTACTTTGGTAACACCTGCGTGGCATGCCGACAGTGTTACCATTCGGCCATCCGGCAGCCACACAGCCAATTTAAGGTTCCTTCTGACATCACAAGGACTGACTTTGGTAACACCAAGGACTTTTATAATAAAATGCCCTTGGGTATTTTTACGTCTCCAATTTTTAACGTTGATTTAACCAGCACAGATGTCACGATGACGTCATCATCCCAACCAGGATTCATTTTTGTCGGCTGGATTGGCTACGTGAAAACGCTTCGGCTTTCCATTCTGGAAGACCCGGGTTCGTTTCGTCATTCTAGCCTTCTACGTCATTCTCGTACTGCACATTTGTGTTGCTGAAGCTCTCAATTCTGTTATCGATAACATATTTTATTATTTACTTTATTAAATAATGTTTTTGCTATTATTTTTTAAAATCTATATATATATATATAAGCCCAAGTTTGAAAAAAGTAACGCTTTTTAAGCGATATTATTGGATTACGATGACCACGTGATACGCCTAGCTGGTGATGCTATTGGATTAGAAAAATCCGTCGTTAGGTGTCTGAGCAGTATCATTGTACTATGGCGAATGTTAGCTCCTAACGTTTGCTGTCGGACTGAAATTTGAAGTATATATTGAAAGGGGGGTAAGATGACTAATTGTAACTTTTTTAAAAAATTATAAAAAATTACCCGATTGTTATTTTAAAGTTTTTGATGGAGTCATATATGCAAAATACTTGTATGTTTAAGTACAAAAAATATGAAATGAAAATATTCAAACTTAATATGAGTTTTAGGGTCAAAAAGAAAAAGTATGGCGACTTCCCCCGATCCACTATATATATAGTAAATGATCAAACGAAGTGAGGTAATGGGAGATGTCATTTCCAATCAAAATAACCATATATGTGATTATCCAATTGTTGATAGTTCAAAAGTTATTTCAAATTTTATATATTTCACTGAAATTGTCTAGTGCAGCGTTTTCCAAATTTTTTCTATGACGGAACACTTCACAAAACCTGAAATTTTTACGAACATCTTGGTTATTTTATAATATAATAATAAATAAATTAGGCAAGAAAGTATTTTAAAAGTTAAGAAAACAAACCAAAAACATTTATTATCAAATTATAATTATGTAAAATAAAACACTTGAAAATAGTAAAATAAACTAGTACATAGTAAAATTGCATTCTTAGTGGCTTCGATGCTTTTGGGGTCTTTGAATTACAAATTCTCTTTATATCAGGCATAATATTAGAAAGCTGAATTCTCATATCCAGTATAGCGTTGACTCTGTTCCTGTACTTTGATTTAGTTGCAGCCTAATATGAAAATCCTGCTTCACATAAATATGCCATTCAAAAAGAAGCAAAGCACGAATAGCAAGTTTTGATACTGGAGTACTCTTCTGTTAAATTTGTCCAGAAATTATTTAATGGCAGTTCCTTGTATTTTTGTTTTAAATCAGAGTCAGTAATTAATTCAAAATTAGATTTTCATAATGATTTGCATTGAAGCCTGTTGCCTTAGTTATCACTGTAAATGGATTCCGAACCCAGGAATTGTCCTCATCGGATTTTGGAAAATATTGCGAAAGGGTTGATGGTAAGTCATTGCAAATGTCTTAAAAGACATTGGAAACTTTGCCGTCTACTTTATAATTTATTTCATTTAAAAATTCATACAAGGTAGGAAAACAATCAAAATTATTCTGATGTATTAGGCTTATATAAATTTTCAAAACTTTTTACGGAACACTTATTGGTCTTCATGGAACATGTTTGGGAAACGCTGGCCTAGTGCAACAACAAAAATTATTCATTTATAAAAAATATGGGTTCTTTGGTTAATTTTTTTATTTTAAGTATAATCCTGAATAGTGTAACTTTCTAATAAAAGCATTTTTATGAACTCTGTTATTTTCAGTCAAATAATAATAACGAATGCAAAGGAAAATAATACGAACAGGAAACGAAATTATACTTCAATGATGTCATAAGCATCATTTATTAAAAAAAGAACCCTAAAGAAACATAAAAATAATATTTGTATGTACAATTTATTGACTTTTTATGTTATTTTAAGTAATAAATTTTGTATAATTATAATCTGAGAAATAAGTTAATAACTTAATTTAATCCAAGGAAAGCAAACATTCCAGGAAGACACATCGCGCTATCTATCGAAAAAAACTCATGTTGATATTTGAAAATGTGTATATTTTTTGGAATAGATATTTTTAAAATATATTTAATAGTCTTAAGCTCTAAAAATCGCAAATAAAAATTTTTTATAAAGTTTCATTGCATATTCTTCGAGATATTTCAATCTAAAAATATACTGTACATGACACTAGTGAGGATAAATAATTATAGGCTATTGCTTATTGCTAGTAGATAGAGCTAAGTGTTAGCAGTGTAGGTAATATGTGGCTCACCAGATTTCTCAAAACAGGGCTGTCTATTATCAATATTTATGATAATGACTTCACAATATCGATGTGATGGCATCGTGATAAAGCAATGGATGACGTTACAAAATCCCGGTAATTTGTGACGCCCCGAATATGTAATAGCATGCGATGCTATCGTGACGTCATCGTGACGTATATGCTGTTTAAATCAACATTAAAATTGTCAACATAAAACTATATTCTGCATATTAAGAATTTTCCTCTAGAAAATCGTCATATGTAATGTCATAATCTTTAAACCAATAATAACGAAGACAGAAGTGTCATGTTTACTAACAATTAATAGAAATTAATCTAACAAAATAGAACTGTTCTGAATGATCAGTTAATATTCACAATAGAATTAATATACAGTAAGACCCCGTTTAACGCGGTGGATACGTTCCAAGGAAACAAAGCGCTAAATGAAACAGCGTTAAACGAGGCCATTTTAACACTTAAATAATAAGGATAGGTGAAACAGGACAGTGAATAAAAAATATATTCAAATTTAATATGAGTTTTAGGGTCAAAAAGAAAAAGTATGAAGACTTCCCCCGATCCACTATACGTTTTAAAATTTTTTAGACATCTCATTATATGAGAACTAATTTTAATTATTAAAAATAGTTAAAAATATATAGTTAAATTATGAATTTTAACCAGTTAATTGTTATGATGATATAATTCTAATTAACAAATTAATCAATGTTGTATAATATAAATAAATAAATTAATTTTCTATTTTGATTCCTCTCTTTCTGTTAAAAAAAACTACTTGGAATAATTTTCTAATAATATAAAAAAAGCTAAATTTTTAAAAATGGCATGAATCTATTTACAGTTAGTGGTTTTAGAGAGGATAGAAATGAAAATATTTCTGTTTTTCATATATAATTACAGTATACGTATTTTACAGGTTATGTGTGTCCAGTATTGGCCTACAGAAATAAATCAGTCGGAATCTTATGGAGATCTAGAAACCATCTTATTATCGGAAGAAATGTTAGCTAATTTTCTCATTAGAACCATTCGGTTAAGGAAGGTAAATGTAATATTGTTACGTAATTGATGTTTTGTAATTCGGAAAATTAAGCTAGAACTTTTCATGTTGCAGGGAGATGAAGTGAGAGACATCACCCAATTACATTATACCAATTGGCCCTCACACACGTGTCCTTTTTCCAGTGCTCTTTTGGAGTTTAGGCGAAGAGTGAGAATTTATATGCGCTTCCCTCCAAATTCCGGTCCTACTATCGTCCACTGCAGGTAAGTTTTATACGTAAATGTTCAATGTTTCTTATGTTTAATAAATTTTGAGCAGAGAGAAACAGTATTACATTTTAATATAAAAGAATTAATTAAACTTTTTTGATTATAATAAAATTAATTAACTTGAATATATGTATCGTTATATTTATACACAGTTTTAATTAAATAATTGTATCATCATATTCTAATGTGAAAATATATTTTTGATTTAGAAAAATATTCAAAAAGTACAACTTTTTTTCAAATATCATTTTATTTGATATATTATTTCACTAGGAAATATTTGTAAAATTTACCAAAATATTTGACGCATACAATCATAATATTAATATATTTAATACAATAAAACAAGAATAGTTCTAATTCTATGATATTAATTATCCAGAAAATCAACATTATTATTCTGAAACTTGTTTTTTTGAATGAAAGAAAAAATTCAAAAAATAAATTGAAGTATGAGATTTGTTAGAAATGATTCAATTACATATTGAAAGTCAGATGAAGAAAAAATATCCCAAAATAACCTCATTAGAAGCTTTGAAATTAAAACAAACTTCTTTTATTGGTTAACGAATTTCGATTCTCTTGCTCTCAACCTTTTCTATTAAAAAATAAATCGATTCTTCATCTCAAAAAGAAATCGGGGAATTAAATAAATTTTTCTTAATTTTATCAAGTACAGTATTTCTTTCTTTTTACACAATATTAACATTTAACGATCATTATAGTTTTTTTGCTTTTAATCTTATATTTATACACAAGTTATTTTAATGAATATAATCCTTAAAATATTTTATCCTGCTATATATATATAAAAATTTATATGCATTTATTTTCAGTTAAAGTAATTTTTATAGGTATTTTTCAGTTTATTTTTTGAATCACTGTAAATTATCTTTGTATTGGAATAACTTATAATTTACTTCATTCATAGCTTGAATGCTTTGATTTATCATTTTAAAATATTTATGAAAACATAAGAAAGAACGTAATTTAAAAGTATTTATCCACTGACTATCTTTGTAGCATTGTTCATTAAATAATTTTTAGCAGAATTCATGATTGATTAACTCGATTATTTTTATAATTAAAATTAATAGCTACAGTCCTATGCTTATAAATAAATTACCGTTATTTTCTTAATTGTTCCGAGAAACAATGTGGCCTATAAATCGAGTTAAGAATGGCCAGGAAATTTACAGAAATAAAATTTTAATCTTATATTTTTTACAAAACGATTTTGGTCGAAATGGGGAAAAATTAAAATTCAAATTATCAGTAAAGATAGATAACAAATTTATTAATTCATATGATAATTTTATCAAATTAAGATTAATAGAGAAATATCTGAATGGTTACATAGAAATCATCAATAATTTTTGATGGTTATTTGCAATACATAAATTTTTAAAGTCATTTTTAATTTTTAAGATCACCTTGCTGTTTATGTCCCCACGAATAACTTTTGAACTGATCGGTAGATTTTCATAAAACTTCGTAATAATGTTCTATCGTTAAAGGCCATTTCGATGCCACATCAGTTAATTTCTAGCTACAATCATTTAAAAATGTCGGACGTTCAAACTTCAGAGATTTTTCTGTAATAACTTTTAAACTATTTGATACTAATTTATAAAATTTAGCAGGCTGGCCAGGATATTACTAAAAATGTCGGACGTTCAAACTTCAGAGATTTTTCTGTAATAACTTTTAAACTATTTGATGGAAATTTATAAAATTTAGCAGGGTGGCCAGGATATTAGTGCCAAACTTGAAATGAATTTAATTAATTTTGTAGATCTGTTTAAAAATAGAGAACGTTAAATTTTCTAAAATTTTAATGCAGTAACTGTGGGTCTATTTAATAAATTTTCACGACAACATATAAGTTATGACATTGAAAGTGATTCCGTATCATTAATCATTCAAAAATAAAGAACACGTTCAAAAAGTATGCGATTAATTTTTTCAGTACAACTTGTATAATAAAGGATATACAAGGCCTATCATTATAAAATTTTTGAAATTTTCGTTTAGCAATGGAAAAAATCAGGTAGGATTGAAAAGCAAAACTGAATACTTATGTAGATGATAATATATTACCCCAGATTTTGCATTTAAAAATACACAACTATCGATAAATAAAAAATCAAGTTCATGAGTGAATAAAAATCAATATCATTACTATACTAAAATATTCTACTACCAGGCATCCTGTCATTTAGATTTGTCAGTTTGAAAAATGACTTTAAGAGAAATCGGAAAAAATACATTTGTGATTTTTCTTTGAAGACAGAAAAATCATATATATACATAAGTATACAACCTAATGAATAAGGTTACATAAATATATAACCTTATTATTTTAAATACTGTTGCTCTGTTTTTAGTAAATGTTAACATTGTAGATAAAATATGTTTATGAATATATAAAGAATGATATAATCATGTGTAAAGTTTGAAACTGTGAAACTTTTGGATTTTAAATTATAAATATATAGACATTAAATTATATATACAATATAGCTATATAAATGTAGTTAGATAACTATAAAAATCTGTTGAATACAGATGTGCTTGTAAACATACAACTCTTCATAACTATAAATTTATATATATATTTTTAGCCTGAATTATATTTCAGATTTTATAATATACATATATAGCTATAAATAATAATAGTAACTTATAGTCTTATATATATTTTAGAATTATCTGTTTACCAAACACTGCAAAGGTACTAATGTTTTGATCATGAAACTTTTACAGTTTAATAACGATGTGTTTTTTTTTATCTAGAATCATTGTTTAAAGCCTGAATTATTTATCTGATATTAGTTCGAACAAAAGGAAAAATTTATCCACAAATTTTCCATTTAAATTTTCAATAATTTTATACCTATTGTAGTTTTGTATTTGAAACTTTTGTATCACGATAGGCCTAAGACAAAACAGAAAAAATAAAAGATGGGCTTGAGTTCGATAAATGGTTTTTTAACTAATGCTATAATTTGATAACTGATACACGAACTAATACAATATTTCTTTATATTTAAATTATCATTGTTCCTGAATTTTTATTTCATTATTTCAAATAAACAGATATTTCCTTTAATTATCTGATATATAAGTTTAACATTAAATTTTTTTATGAATAAAAGTAATTTATCACCCGGACAACTCGGATAATATTTGTTTGTAAACATATATATTATTATAGTACCTTTTATTGTAATGAAATATCATATTTTTAAAAATTCATAATCGAATTATAGCCTATGTTATACAATATTTATGCTCATTTAACATAAGATCGATAAATTGATCATGATAATAAAGAAGTAAAGATCGATAAATTTATTACACGATCCTTTTCCATTATTCATAAAAATTCAAAATTATCAAATTAGAATTATAATTACTGATGTAATAATGAATTAGATCATATTTTAAACTCTTGATCCTATAATGAAGTAAATTAATATACAGTATTATAGGAATTTTATTTACATCTGATAATATTCACATGAGATATCTTTTGAAATGCGCACTTTCATATAGATATGATCAAAATAAATCATTTTTATTATGGTTGATTCCTTAGAGAATCCTAACACAAGCGAATTTTATTCAAATTGGATAGTATTTATGTGAATTATGGCAATATACTGACATCAGTTGGACAAACTTAATTTAGAAATAGAAAAATTGAAAATTAATATTTCGGGTAAGATTACAATATCCGGAATTTTAAATATTTGTATATTTACTACTAAATAAAATATGTGGGGCATATATAATACAAGAAATAATAGCATTCAGTGATAATTACGTATAGAATTAACGTGAACATTTTTAATGCTATTCCGAAGATTAAGATATTAATTCAGATTAATTTTGTTCAAACTAGATTAATTCCTTTTAAAAGCTTGGCGAATAATTAGTTTTTAACATATTTTCTTTTTTATATAGTAGCAGATTTAACATTGATTAACAAAATGTAAGAGTTCGGAGGATAAATAGAATATGAAAATACAGTATATTTAACTAGCAAATATTATCCGCGATTGCCCGGGCGAAATAATTAAATGATTTTTCTATCTACAAAAAAAAAAAATGATTTATATAATATCAATCGAGTATTTATTTATCATTTAATTTTATGATAAATTTAATTTAATTTCATGAAATTAAATTTCTTTTGTGTTTTTTGAATCACAAAAGAAAATTTATTTATTTGTAATATTGAAATAAAAATTCAAGTATATATAGGTGCAATTTGAAATTGGAGTGGTCAGGAATTCAGGAGCAGTTTTAAAATAATTGATAATTATTGAAAAATACGAAAAAAAAGTGTAAATTTCTCTCTCCTGCCATCAGTCATGAATCCTAGAACCAACTAAAAAATCATTTTTTTTAACTTAAATCAATATTTTATTCGTATTTTCTTTGTTTGTAGAAACTTGTACAAAAATTCAGAAGCATATACAGAATGTCCCCTAATGGTTGAACAAAAATCAAATTTTGAATTTTCTAATCCAAATTAATGAAAAATGTTCTTAAGAGAAATATGCATATTTTATAGTAGTATGCTTTCAAAGATCGTGCAAACTTACGAATAAATATAACCACAATAGATTATTTTTATTATGATGGTTTCCTAGAGAATCACAATAACATAGTGAATTTTATTCAGATTTCATCATAGAATCATGATTATTGATGCAATAATATATCGATTTCGATCATATTTTGCATCGTTGATCTTCTAACGGATAATTAATACATAATATATGTGAATTCGTATTCAAATCCAACAATAATCACATATTCACTACTAGAATATGCCTATTTTTCTTAAATGCGGGAATTTTGGACCTATTTTTATAAGAACTTTTTGTAAATTAATGATAATTTAAATGAAAAATTTATGAAAATATATAAAATTTTGCCTTCGCTCTAACTAACATTAGATTATAACTTGGCTTCAAACAACACTTTCGGACTGAAACATGCATAATTATCAGGCTCTTGATAATTCTAATAGTATGCAAAAGTTTCGTAGTCTTTAGATTTTGTAGTTTTGCATTATGGACAGGCAAACAGACTTTCAATATGTAGAAGAGTGTAGCAGTTTTTAAAGCACGAAAATCTAAGATATTTATTTAAATTCATAAGTTTTTTAGAAATATTGTGTTAAGGGTCTAAAGAGTTGTGAATCATGCATCACACAATTTTACTTCTTTTAATAAATCTTATAAGATATATTATAAAACTTATAATTAATATTCTATTAGCGATGGCTGTGGTCGTACTGGAACCTATCTTTGTATTGACGCCAATCTGGAATTAGCCGAAGAAGACAATATATACGATGTGTTTGGGTATACAAAGAGACTAAGACAAGCCAGGAAAGGAATGGTAGAAAACGTGGTAAGAATTTTATGAAAAAATTCCTTGCTTAATTTCTGAGCAATAGTTCTTAACTATTTATATTCTTGATAGGATCATTATAGATTCATCCACGAGACATTGGAAGAGGCCCACGTTTGTGGCAATACATGGTTCCCAGTCACACAGATCTCGCAGCAACTTAAGCACAAATCCATGAAAAATCCCATAACCAAGCAAAATGAATATCAGAGAGAATATGAGGTGTGTATGAATTTATCAGAATTTAATATATAATTCATTTTTTATCTAAGTTTTTTTTTTAATTTAATAAAATATA